>JAODAL010007651.1:0-123477 GCA_025379985.1 Phyllomedusa bahiana
CAATGACAGAGAGTGGGGGGGGTTTGGCAAAAACGCATGAGGTCAGAGAGTGGCACAATGACACAGTGTGGAGGTCACAGCAGCAGCATCAGCAGCAGCATGAGGTCAGAGAGTGGCACAATGACACAGTGTGGAGGCCACGGCACCAGCAACAGCAGAAGATGCATGAGGTCATAGAGTGGCACAATGACAGAGTGTGGAGGTGGGTGGCAATACCAGTCCCTGGTAAAGATGGTTGGTGGCAGATGGAGAAACTGTCAGCAGATGTGTGGCATCAGGCGGGTGGCGGCATCAGAATAGTGGCTGAGGCAGGTAGTTTGAACCCAGACTCATTTCTCAACATTTTGGTGAGGCGTCATGGCTGATGTAATCTGATGCCTAAGGCATTGGTGTATGGAAATCCTGGCTGATCTACGCCTGATTCATCTTGACAAAGGTCAGTTGTTCCACATTTCCCGTGGACAAGCAGGTTCTCCTTGGGGTAACAATGGCCCCCGCCGCACTGAACACCCACTCTGATGCCACACTACTAGCCGGGAAGGACAGCTTCTCCACTGCAAACTCGGCAAGTTGCGGCCACAAATCCAGTTTGGCTGCCCAGTAGTCCAGCGGATCTTCTAACTGGTGTGGCAGAGTGCTGTCCAAATAGGCCACCACCTGTTGGTTCAGGGTCTGCTCCACGCCCTGCTGCTGCTGGCAAGTGCCCTCCTCACTAGGCGGGTGAAGGAATCTGCTCATCAGCGACTCCAGACGTAGGTTGCTGCTGATGGAGCTGATACTGCTCCTACCCCCCCACCTTCCCACAGCAGCCACAGCAGTGGTACGTGAGTTCTGAGGAACCCCCCAGTCAGACCTGTCAGAGGAGGGACGATGCCGCACATAGGCAGCAGCCAATTGACTACAGAGGATTGCTCTATAGTATTTCAGTTTGTCCTCCCTCTCGGAAAAAGGCTCCCATTTTGGACCGGTAGCGAGGGTCCAATAGGGTGGAGAGCCAGAAGTCATCCCTCTGCCGGATGGTGACTATTTGGCTGTCACTAGCCAGGCAAATCAGCATGCTGCAGGCCATCTGCACAAGTGACTCCGAGGGACTCCCTGCCTCCATCTCCACTGTATACTGCCACGGTGCTTGCGGGTCATCTGCCTCGTCTTCCTCATCTCCATCTACCTCCTCCAGCTGCTCCTGCTCCTCCTCTCACCTGGGTAGAAAAACCACTCATTTCATCAGACAATGCTTGTGCTCCAATGTCCTCCTCTTCCAGTTCAATCCCCACCGGACTCATGTGGCCGTGAGATGTAGTCACCACGTCTCCAGTCCCCTGCCCAGACAGATTTTTCAGCATCTGTTCCAGTACATGAAGCAGTGGAATGACGTTATTCATCCCATAGTCCTGGCGACTGACAAATAACGTGGCCTCTTCAAATGGCCTCAGCAAACGGCAGCAAACGCATGAGCTGCCACTGGCTGACATCAAAGTTACACAGGGGAGTACTCCTGTCCGCCTGGATCATCAAAAAATCGTTAATTTCCTTTCTCTGTTCATACAGTCGGTCCAACATGTGCAGGCTGGAATTCCAACAAGTGGAAACATTGCATATCAGCATGTTTTGGGGGAGGCCGCTCTGCCGCTGCAACTCGAGGAGGGTGTGCCTGGCTTTGTAGGAATGGATGAAGTGCATGCACAGTTTCCTGGCCATTTTCAGAATCTTCTGAAGATCGGTGGAAGACTTCAGGAACCTTTTCACAACCAGATTGAACACATGCGCCAAGCACGGCGCATGGACCATCCCTCCTCGGTGCAGCGCGGACACCATGTTACTCCCATTGTCCGTCACCATGGTTCCGCTTTGCAGTTGGCGCGGAGAAAGCCACACATCGATTTCTTGCTGCATGACGCGGAGCAGTTCCTCCCCTGTGTGACTTTGTTCGTCGAGGCAAGCCAGGTGTAGAACTGCGTGACACCGCTGTGCCCTACACATGTGGTATGATGGAGCAGTACTTGTGGAGGCTGAGGTGGTGGTGGTGGGGTAGTAGGAGGCGGACATTGGCGCAGGAGCAGGAGTTTGACAACGTGGCGGAGAATGCGGCGTCTCCGGTCCAAGTTGTTGGTTTGCCTGGGCAGGAAGCACTTTCACCCAGTGTGCCGTAACGGACATGTACTGGCCCTGACCGTAGTTACAGCTCCACACGTCCGCGCTGCCGTGCACCTTGGAACAAATCGATAAGCTCAAGGACTGTCAAGCCTTATGTTCTACATATTTGTGAAGGGCTGGTACTGCCTTTTTGGAAAAGAAATTACGGCTTGGAATTCTCCACCTCGGCTCGGCACAGGCCATTAATTCTCTGAACGGTGCAGAGTCCACCATTTGGAAAGGGAGGGACTGCAGTAACAACAATTTGGACAGGAGCACGGTCAGCTTCTGCACCTTAGGATGGTTTGACTCATATTGTTGTCTCTTTGCAATCGCAATCGACTGCTGGCGCCATGAGTAGCGAGGAGCAGGAGCGTCTGGACTTGGAGATGATGGCAAAGAAAAACAGTTCTCTTCTGCAGAGGTGGTGGAGCCTTGACTGGCTGCAATGGCATGCGTGCCACTACATCTGAGCCACGTTTCTCCCGGGCCACTGGATGGTGACGCTGCATGTGTTGACGCAGGGCCATGGTGCCAACGTTAGATCCTTGGCCACGCTTCACTTTCTGCCCACAGATTTTACATATACCCATATTCTTCTCCTCCGGTGTCTTAGCAAAGAACTGCCACACCGCCAAGTAGCTCATTTTAAGCCAACGCTCCGCACTGAGTGACTACTACCGCCGCTGCCTCGCTGAGCCCCTGTGCCGCTACTTTCTTGGACCTGCGAAGCGAGTTATCTACCCCATGGCCGCTTGGCTCCTGACCACGCACTGCTGCTACCCCGCTGACTCAAGGCCGCACTATCCACTTGCTGGCTGCGCCGCTGCCTTATGCGCAAGCTGGCGCCCTCTTCTCCTGACGATGATGAAGCCCTTGCTTCACCCGGCTCCCAAGTGCGGTCGGCTACATTATCATCGATTATTGTTTGATCTTCACTGCTGTCCTCCTCAATGGTCTTGGTATGCAGAGGCTTACCTCTTACAACATGACCTCCCATGCCACTCTCCACATCTATACTTTGTTGCCTACTGCAAGAATCAGGGGATATTGGCCCCATTTCTTCGCTGCCAAGTAGCTGCTGACTGCCCTCCTCAAATTATTCATCCTCACTGTATAGTAGCGCTGAGCCCAGACCACATAGTAGATCTCTGGCTGAGGGAACCGGATGGGACAGAGGCGGGTTGAGGACAGGTGAGGGCCGCTGACCTGCTCCCGGGCCATGCCAACTAAGGGTTGTCTCTGACGGTCCCACCGACTCTTGGCTGGGGTTGTCAGATGTCATCTGGGAGGAAGTGCATGACCTAATCAACCAATCAAGAACCCTTGGGTTGCTGGTCAACACACGGCCGCTAGATGACACCGGCAGTTCTGGCTTCACCGAGTGACCCTGCTGCAACGTCCCCTTACTGTGCTGCAACCTGTGCCTGCTCCAGGAATGTTTGTGCCACTGCCACTCGCATGTGAAGAGCCTGCCACCTACCTCTCTGTCTGACATACTGTTTTTTCAAAAATGTACAGACTCTGTTTAATGAAGATATCTGTATATGATAAATACACACCCTGTATTTGACTCCAAACGAACCCACTAACAAATTTGTGTAACCCTTGGATATAAATTGCGCTCCACAAATGGGCAGGAAAAATGTACTTGTATGTGCCGTTTAAAAACACTGAATATAAAAACGCAAAGGGGCTTAATTAACCTTCGGATATAAATTATGCTACAGGCAAAATTTCTTCTTTGGCGTTGAAAAACACTGTTTCTTTTACTGACTACAAAAGCAGAAAAACATTTAATAAACCCTTGGATATAAATTGCGCAAAATAAATGAGCCGCCAAAAATTAACAGCTATGTGGCGTGCTTAAACGACGTGTATTTTACTGACTACAACAGCAGAAAAACACTTACTTAACCTTCGGATATGAATTATGCTACAGGCAAAATTTCTTCTTTGGCGTTGACAAACACTGTTTCTTTTAATGACTACAACAGCAGAAAACACTTAATTAACCCTTGGATATAAATTGCGCAAAAGAAATGAGCAGCCAAAAATTAACAGCTATGTGGCGTGTTTAAACGACGTGTATTTTACTGATAGCAGATAGCATTAAAATGTATATGCAGCTGAATTTGACGCACACTGGACTTCAATTCCAATACCCCACAAAATCAAAATTAGAATGTAAGAGAAGCAGTCTCTGAGAAAAGCTGTGACACCCCCCATTTCCCCCAAATAGCTGTATAAAAGTTCTTTCTTTTGTGTTAGATATCAGCTACTGGAGCTGCAGCATATACAACACGGCACAACGAGAGCAGGGTGAGCTGCCAGCGTCGCATCCGGACTTATATAGTGCGGTGACGTCACAGAATCCCGCCGGTCTCTGATTGGCTTCATCTCTGCACATGTCATTTAGGCTACTCTTTTCTTCCTACCAGAGTTCTTTGTTCCATATAAAGCCATGTGCTTGCAGCCATTTTATCAATTAAAAACATGCTTAGTTCCCGCAAATCACCCCAAACTTCGACTTCGTTCAAATTGAATTTTCCTTGAAACCTAAACGAATTCCCACTTCTTTAGAATCGATTCCCCCCTTCAAGGGGTTACATTGAATTACCCCCGGTTAGTCGTATGTCCCATAAAACAAGATTTTAAACTTCTGACCACCTCATACCTCCTTTGCAGATTTGGCAAATTTTTCCTTAATGGTACATGCATTTTCTACATCCCACTAGCCTGGGGGGTGTTTTTTTTTGGGCATTATTAATCATACACAAATGGTTTTAAAAACATTACCAGTAAATGCAGGTCACTAGAAACAACCTGGGAATCTATCTCATGAAATTTTTTGCAGATTTTAGCAGTTTCTGTGTCACCGCCTGGGATCAGTTTGGATATCCAAAACCCAAATTTAAAAAAAATCAACACATACCAGAATACAGTAACCTTCCTACCCGGGGTAGCTGATAAAGTCACCTGTGGATCTGGAAAGGGCTCGTGGCATGGGAGATTAAGGTGAGGTTTTCAGCTCCTACGCATTTTGTTTGGGGCATTTCTGGCAGACAGACACTTCCCTTTTTGCAATCACAGTGAACCCCGGGGCACACCATAGTAAAAAAAAAATTTCGCATCGCGTCTTACCACAATGAGTTAACCCTGGGCAGTATATCTGGGGGGAAAAATTTTGTGGCCACTGGTTTACCTTCACTGTCAGTCCCCTGGCCAGTGAATTCTGGGTGCCCCCTTTTCCCTGGAGAACAATTGTATAACGAAAGTGTCAAAATCTGGAAAAGTTACAACAATAGTTTTCAGTGACAACAATTCAACATTAGAATTTTCTGGCTGCTTCCTTTGCAGCTTTATCAGCTCTGAAATTCTCTTTTATTATGAAATCATAACCTGTGGTCTGGACTTGACAGTTTACCACATATTTTAAAAATTTTTTTTTGGGGAAGGTGTTTGCTTCCAAAGTGTACAATTTTCTTTCATAGCTTAAAAGGGACTTTCTTCCCTCTCTAACCTTTTGTGGAAAGGTACAGGGTTCATTTTGGGAAAATGGGGGTAACTGGATGTGACAGGCTGAGGCGAAACCCGTTCCACCTATGAGTCTAGCCTTGTGTCTTGTCTAGTTTCGGTGGCAATTCAAAAACATACACAAAATGGGGTACCCAACATTTAACCGGCATTAAGACTAATTCGGCAGTTTTCTCTACAGCAAAATTTGCAGCCGCACAGCCAAAGCTGCATGCATTCCCTTTATTTTCGGGTCTAGCTGGGCACGTAGTAAACATTTTTCGTTGCTTCAATTGAATTTTTTCAACACTGCTTGTGCATGTCCTTTCACTTCATGACAAAGAAGTGAAAAAATTTTTTGTAGTTCTGGTAAGCCTAAAGCAGGGGCTGAGAGGAGAGCTTGTTTGACCCTCCTCAAAAGTTTGTCCGGTCTTGTCAAATGTGTTTCAAGGGCTCAGCCACAGAATTTTTTGGGTTAAGTCATACAGGGGTGGGGCATACAATGATAGTTAGGATCAACTGTCTACAATAACCTACCATTCCCCAAAAACTCTCAGTCTGTTTTTTAAGGGATGGTCAACCTTATTGAAATGGCCGCCACTCTGGTAGTAGGGGTCTATGGCCTGGTGTAAGGGAGTGTCCAATGTAAGTCACCTTAGTGACATGTCCGGGAAAATTGGAGGAGCCCGCTGCAGGTTTTAGGCGTTTTAGTGTAAACTGCGTCAGGAAGTACCGGAAGTGGCGTCAGGTAATACCTTACATTGTAAACATAATGCGCCTTAAAAGGCACATTGTGCATATCGCAGCACATAGCATATCATTGGTAATGTATGTAATGCCCTCAATGGGCGCATTGCATTAAGGAGGCGCATAACATAACTTACCCAGTGTATGGAATAATTTTTAGAGCATTACAATGTGTCATTTCCATGCTATAATGTGCCTAGTTTTGGGTACAACAATTATTTTCAACGAGAATATGGCATCTAAAGTGTTTTGGGTGCAAAATGGACCAAAAAAAAGTTGTTTGCATGTTGGACATGTCGCCCACTTGCCTTTACATAACTGCAATTTCTGTCTCGGACTTTATGTCCTTGTCTGCAAGAAATTCAAGCAGAACTTGTGAGTCCACAGGGCTATCCTTCTTTGTGAGATGACACAGAAAGGAAATTGTCTACATACTGAATCAGGTACACCCTTGGGGCACCCTTAACCCTGCCAAATTTTGTCTGGGGGCTTGACTTATTAAAGGTGGTGATTTTTAAGAAGCCTTGTGATAAACTTTTTCCAAGAAACTGCTGCTCCCTGTAGGTGAATGCAAACAAGTACTGAGATTCAGGATGTACAGGAATGAAAAAGAAAAACTGAACAAATTTTGACATCTGAAAATTGGGTTGCTGTTTGGGTTTGGGAATTTATAAATAGGAATTTAGTACTACAGGGTGGAGAGGGTTTCTACCAAATTCATTAATGACCCTTAAATCCTGTACAAGCTTCCAAGTGTTTTTAAACCTATTTCTTGATCAGATGTAAAGGAATGTTAGATGGCTCCTGGTCTTTTTCCCAAAAAATTAAATTTCTGTAACAAGAATCTATGGTGGCAATACTCCATTTCAGCTTCTGGCTTCAAAGGGTACTGATTTTTGTGGCAAAGAAGTATCCAAAAAATGAATATGTGTTTAGAATGGGGAAATTTTCTCAAAAATTAATTTCCCAGTTTCCCCAAAAATTTTCAAAAAAATTTAGTTTTGACCCAATAAATTTGCAAGAATCGCGTTAAAAACACTATTTCCTGGCCGCAGAGACCTATAGGGTGTGAAATGTTGTCCCATGCTTTAAATAGCAGAGGAGTTTGGGTTTGGTCTACATACAATGCGTGTTTTATATACAGCACATAAAAGCCCCGCTCTTAAAATCCTTCACTCTAAAATTCCTTGGGGCATTTAGGGGGGCAAAACGCCAAATAACTATCAGGGGGCCCTGATAAAGTCACACCCAGGGGGAAAAAACAAGCGGGGGCTAAGACCCTACCAAGCGTAAAAGAACCAATATGGGTTTCCCGCACCCCACAGATCACAGCACAGAAGGGAGTCACAGCGGATCACCCTCGAGGGCCACGCATTCTTGTCATCTACCGGCCATGGTTAAACCCCACACACCATAAAAACTTTCCCCCGATGGGAACTAACAACCCCACCAAGGGGGGTGGTGGGTTTTCACACACAACCCCAGTTTGGGAGGGCCCCGGGGGCAGGGGATGGGCCTCACCTGTGCCAACCCACCTCTCCTTTTGCTTTTCCCCAAACCAGAAACACTATGGCTTTTGGCCCTGGCCCAAAACAGTGAGGAAAAATATTTAGAACATGGGCAGCAAAGAGGTGGGGGGGACATCCTCCTTTTTGGAAGCGGGCAAATAGTAATGAGTAGTTGCAATGGGGGGTGAGTTTTTGACACAGGCTTGTACAGCCCCCACCGGTTGAGGTGGACGGGGTGACAGGCAAACACTAATTGATGTAGTCATCGCACTTGGGAGCCGGTGAAGCAAGCAGGCAGACAAAACAAGGTGCCCCGTTAAACGGGGGGGGATAAAGTTTCCCCCCCAAATGGAAAATTCAGCCCACCCATGCACCGTGCCCCCTTTTCTACCGGGTTTAAGTTGCGCCCTACCGGTTCCTACCCTCGACTACCCACTGTCACCCTAAAGCATTCCGTTTTTCTCTACATTTTAATTTTAGGAATGGAGGAAAGAAGGAGGATTTGGACGACAGACAATCTTGGATCTTGGACAGTAGAGAGTTAATGTCTGGGCCGGAGATATAAAGTTGGGTGTTACCAGCATACTGGTGGTTTTGAAAGCCATGTGATGCAATAAGCTGACCCAGACCAACAGTGTACAAGGGCTTCATCATTATCATTGGGAGAAGAGAGCGGCAGAGTCAGGCAGTGGCGCAGCATATAAGTCGAAAGCGTGGCCGGGAGTCCGCAGGGTGGCATCAGTGCGAGGTTGGGAGCCAAACGGCCACGATTTATACCACCCACTTTGCAGGTCCAAGAAAGTAGCAGCACAGGGACTCACCAGGTCAGCGGCGATAACAGTCAGTCAGTGCGGAGCTTTGGTGGTAAAATCACCTACTCGGCGATGTGCCAGTTTTTTGACGAAAGGGCAATACACTACGTGGAAATCCCTAAAGAAGCATTTATGCTATCAATCATACATGAAAAAACTTTGAGACTCTCGGTTCACATATTTTGATCAAAAGATGTTTAAGCTGCCCACGACTTTCAACGTGATCTCAAAATCAGGCAGTCCTATGATATCTTTACCTCTCAATCGAGCCAATCAGCCTCTCACTGGGTCAACCGACTCCATTATTCAGAGAGAAAAAATAAAAAACACCCAACCTGGCAAGCTGCCCTTCTTATGACAGCCTTTGAGATGTGGGGCGGGGACAGAAACCCAAAATGGAAGCACCCCTTCCTTCCCATATAGTTAAAATCAATGTACACCAAGTATAACGTATGTTTCTGCACACAAAAACATTTCTGAAAAAACGTATGCAAACCTGGGTGCCACTGGCAGGGCTAAGCTGGATGAGCCCC
Organism: Phyllomedusa bahiana; assembly: GCA_025379985.1. NCBI lineage: Eukaryota > Metazoa > Chordata > Amphibia > Anura > Hylidae > Phyllomedusa > Phyllomedusa bahiana. Next base: position 9,250 of record JAODAL010007651.1, read on the forward strand.
CGCCGCTTCAACCAATCAGCGCGTTTTTCTGCATTTTTACTGTATTTTGCACTGTCCCGCCTTTGAATATGATTGGTAAATTTTTCTCCATAGGATATAATGGGACATTGTCACTCCTATTCTAATTGGTCAATTCTCCTCCATAGGTTATAATGGGACATTGTCGCTCCTATTCTGATTGGCTGGTTTATGCCGACCAATGAGAATAGCTTAAACAATTTGAATTACTGTATTTCCCGGCAATTCTCTCTATTGCAATTCCCTATGTAGAGCCGTTCTCGGCGACAAACGCGTTGTTCGGGTTTTTAACTGCTTTATTTGTAGAGAAGGGTTCTGCTCTTTATCTGATAATGTTTGACACTTAATAAAAATGATTTTTTTATTAATACTTCATGCCGCACTTCATGGAGCACACTGTGTATTTTACTCAATATAAAAGGGACAAACACCTTAATTAACCCTTGGATATAAACGTTTCTCCACAAATGACCAGGAAAATGTACTTGTATGTGGCGTTTAAAAACACAGTGCATTTTAAATGAATATAAAAGGCACAAACACGCTTCATTAACCTAGGATATAAATTGCGCTCCAGAAATGACCAGGAAAATTTACTTGTATGTGGCGTTTAAAAACATTGTGTATTTTACTCAATATAAAAGCCAACAAAAGCTTAATTTACAATTGGATATAAATTGCGCTCCACAAATGACCAGGAAAAATGTATTTGTATGTGGCGTTTAAAAACACTGTGTATTTTACTGAATATAAAAGCACAAACACGCTTCATTAACCCTTGTAGATAAATTGCGCTCCAGAAATGACCATGAAAAATTTACGTGTATGTGGCGTTTAAAAACACTGTGTATTTTACTGAATATAAAAGCACAAACACGCTTCATTAACCCTTGGATATAAATTGCGCTCCAGTAATGACCAGGAAAAATTTACTCGTATGTGGCGTTTAAAAACACTGTGTATTTGACTCAATATAAAACCAGTAACAGGCTTATTTAACTCTTGGATATAAATTGCGCTCCAAAAATGACCAGGAACGATTTACTTGTATGTGGTTTTTAAAAACACCATGTATTTTACTGAATATAAAAGCACAAACACGCTTAATTAACCCTTGGATATAAATTGCGCTCCACAAATGACCAGGAAAAATTTACTCGTATGTGGTGTTTAAAAACACTGTGTATTTTACTGAATATAAAAGCACAAACATGCTTAATTAACCCTTGGATATTCAATGCTCTCCAGAAATGGCCAGATGGAATTAAAATGTATATGGGGCAGAATTAGACCCACCCTGGTCTTGAATTACAATACCCCACAAACTGAATAAAAATGATAATGGAAGAGGAGCAGTCTCTGATAAAAGCAGTGACACCTCCCCCCTCACCCCACAATCGCTGTTAAAAGCAATTTCTTTTGTGTGAGATCTCTGCTGCTGCTGCATGTCACGGCACAAGGAGAGAAGGTGAGTAGCGAGCATGGTGTCCGTACTTATAGTGCTGTGACGTCACAGAAGCCCGCCGGTCTCTGATTGGCTTGATGTCTGCACATGTCATTTGCGGTCTTCCTTTCTTCCTCCCAGAGTTCTCTTCCCGATGTCACGCAATGTGTTTGCGGCCATTTTAGCATTTAAAAACATGCTTCGTTCTCGCAAATCACCCTAATCCCTTTGGGTTCGTGCAGAACCGAAGGGTTTCCCAAATTTTTAAAAAGAATTCCCCCTTCATTAGACCCCCAATTTGCCCCTCTCCATATGTGTTACACGATACGACTTGCAAAAAAAACAAACCAAAAAAAATTTTTAATTAGATAAAAAGGCAAATTTCGGCACAGCCAATACACTTGCTTCCAGATGACAATGACGTCATCAATGTAACTACCGAAAAATGTATCTGTTCTGCAAAAGGGGGTTTTCCCCTTTTAAAAAAAATTTAAAAGTAACACTCCTAGCTAACTACTAAGGAAGTAGAGAACCCTTTGCTCCCGTTGAAGCTTCCCGGGGGTTTTTTCAAAAAAAAACTTTTTACAAAACATAAAGTGATTGTGTGGGAAAATAAATATTCAATAAAAAATTACAAAAATAAATTTGAGATGGGCGAATTTATTCTTTAAAGAAGGGAATTTGTTTAGAAAATTTTAGGAAAAAAAACGATTCTGAACGAATCGAAGTTTGGGGTACTTCACCCCTGGGAAAGAAGTGTGTTTTTTTTTTTTTAAAATTTGCCAAGCACATGGCGTTACATGGGGGCAAAGGGCTCTGGGAGGGAAAAAAAGGAAAACCCTAAAAGACCCTTGCCCGAGATTTAAGCCAATCAGAGATTCTGTGAAAGTCACTTTCATTATGAAATTTTCCGGGCCCCGACACTGGGAGTTCAAAACTGTTTCACGTGCTTTGTTTTGGGGAAACCGCTGCTGCTTTTTTTTTTTTTTTTTTTTTTTTTTTTTCTTTCTTTCTTATATTTCTATAAAATCTCCCTTCTAAAAGAACTTTTCTTTTATACAGCGTTTGGGGGGGTTTTTTCACAGCTTTTCTCAGAGACTGCTTCTTTTTACGGGTTTTAATTTTGATTTTGTGGGGTTTTTGGGAAATTGGGAATCCAGTGGCGTCCAATTCAGCTGCAATTTTTACATTTTAATGTATCTTCTAAGTTTTTTGAGCCCCATTGAATATCCAAGGGTTTTCTAAGCCGGGGTTTTTGCTGCGTATTCAGTTAAAGGAAAAAAGCTTTTTTAAAAATCCCAAACCCACTTAATTTTTGGGGTTTCTCATTTTTTTTGCGCAATTTAGATCCCGGGGTTAAATTAAGGTTGTTTTGCTGTTTGGGTCACTAAAAGAAACTGTGTTTTTCAACGCCCCAAAAAAGAAATTTTGGCTGTAGCCCTAATTTATATCCGAAGGTTAATTACGAGTTTTTCTGTTGTTGTGTTTTCCCTAAAATACACCCGGGTTTTAAAAACCTACAAAAATGGTTTAAATTTTTGGCCACATTTCTTTTGCGCAAATTTTTCATCCAAGGTTTTAAATAAAATATTTTTTTTGCAGTTGTACTCAATTTAAAAAAAAGATTGTTTTTCAACGGGCCCAAAAAAGAAAAAATTTTTTTGAAAAATTTAAATTAAAATCCGAAAGTTTAAATTTTCGAGTTTTTCTGTTGTTGTGTTCCGTAAAATACAGGCCCTTTTAAAAAGCTACAAAACTGGTAATTGTTGGCAGCACAAATTTTTTTTTCGCAATTTACATCCAAGATTAAATAAGTATTTTTCTGGCCGGGCGTATCAGTTTAAAAATACGTTTTTTTTCACCGCAAAGAAGAAATTTTTTACTGTAGCATAATTCCCTATCCCAAGGTTAAATTAAAACCTGTTTTTTGCTTTTTATTAATAAAAAACCAGTGGGGTTTTTAAAAAGGCACATACAAGTAAAATTTTTTCCTGGCCATTTGTGGGGCAAAAATTTTTTCCAAGGGGTTTTTCCCAAACCCTTCCTTTGTGGGTTCATTTGGAGCAAATTCAGGGTGTGTTTTTTTCTTTTTCAGTTTTCTTCATTAAACGAGTCTGTTTCTTTTTTTGAAAAAAACGTATTTCAGATAAAAGGGGGGAAAGGTCTTCACATGCGGGGTGGCACAAAAAAATTCCCGGGGCAGGCACAGGTCACAGCACAGCAAGGGAAGTTTTCAGCAGGGGGTCACTTTGGTAAAATTTCCCGGGAAATGCCCCGTCTCTAGCGGGGGTGTTTTTTTCAGCAAACCCCAAAGGTTCTTGATTTTTGACTAGGTTTTTTATCCATTTTTCCCCCCAAAAAGACATTTTAAAACCCCCCAAAGTCGGGGGGGGAAAGTTTTTAACACAACCCTTTTTTTGGCATGGCCCCCGGGAGTGGGGGCAGGGGGCCCTCACCCAACCTTAACCCGCCCCTGTCCCATCCGGGTTCCCTTTACCAAAAGATCTACTATGTGGTTTGGGGGTCAGCGCCACTTTATAGCGAAACGCAATTTTAGGGCAGGGCAGCAGCTAATTGGGGAACAAGAGGGGGGGCAAAACCCCCTGCTTCTTGCAGTAAATTTATGTGGAGAGTGGCAAGGAAGGTTTTTTTGGGGAGCGTAAGGGCCCCTGCATACCAAGACCCCTTTAGGGGGACAGCAGTGACAATCAAACCCTCCCTGAAGTTAAAGGTGGTGGTTTTTAAACCGGTTTTCTCATTACCCAAAAAAATTTGTTCAAAAAGGGACGTATGGAACTTGGGAACCCGAAGGGACCATAACTTTCAGGGGAAAATTTTAGGTGCTTATTTTGCCCTTCTGTGCCAATTTTTGATGTAATTCAGTACAAAAAATGGAAAAGGGACAGAACAAAAAAGAAACAAAAGCAAAAAGCTGGGAAAACGGCTTTATAAGAAAAAAAAGGGGGGGCCCTCCCTTTTAAAAGGGAAAAAGGGGGAGGCCCTCCCCTTTTTAACGGTTTGGGGAAAAAATGGGGGCCCTCCCCTGTTAACGGTGGGGGGAAAAAAAAGGGGGGCCCCCCCCCTGGGGAACGGTGGGGAAAAAAAAGGAGGGCCCCCCCCTTAAAAATGTTGGAAAAAAGGGGGGCCCTCCCCTGTTACCTTTTTCATCAATTTTTCCCCCGTTTTAAAAAATTTTCCCCCTTAATATATTTTAATTCCTGTTATCCAATTTTCCCTTGTTCAATAAATTTCCCCCTTTAATATATTTTTTTCCTGTTCACAAAATTTTCCCCCTGTTCGTCAGTTCCTGTCTGCCCCCTTTTACCCGACCTTTCGCTACTTACCTGACCTCGAATCTCCGCCCCTGCCCCCCCCATTTTTGTTTGGGGTGACCTTTTGGGCTATGATTTCGTTTTTACGATTTCGGGGTTTCCTCGCTACGCCTCGGGGTCCCCGGCAAAACTATCGGCGCCCGGGGGAAATGACCCGGTAGGGGCTCCCGCCCGCACAAGTCCATCCCCTTTTTCGGGGGTTTTTGGTGAAAACCGGGACCCTTTTCTTAAATCCCGCTCCCTGGGGTGGCTATTTTGGGGATCGTTTAAAAGGGGGTTTCCCGTGGGTCCAATACCGCCGTCCGTGGACAACATGAAGCCCTGGAATGAATTATTCATTTTTATCCCGTGTTACTGGTTCTTTCCCAAAAAAGGGATGCCGCATGGGGAAAAGGGTTTAGCAAAACGGGGGAGGGGTCACCATGAGCTTTCCCCTGGCCGACATTGGGAAAAATTTCTCAGGGTTTTAACTCCGTCCTCTTGATATTCAAAAAAACCCTTTTTTTTTTGCCTTTCTCGTTTTCATATAGTCATTCCAACATATTGGGGGCGGGGAAATTTCCCCGTTTTGGGAAATTTTCCCCATATCGCCTTTTTGGGGGAGGGCCCGTGTTTCAGCCCGCAGCTTAAAGAGGGGGTTTAAAAGGTTGGGGTAAGAACGGTTTAATTTCATGCAAAAATTTTTGGCCCTTTTTTGAATTTCTTTGCAGATGGGTTAAAAGACTTGAACAACCCCATTGAGCATTTTCCCCCCGTTTTTGTGACTTTATTTCCCCAGGGGAAAAAATTTCCCCGTCAACTTGGGTCATCAAAAATCATTAATGGGCCTTTCACTGTTCAATTTTATTTAAACCCTTGGGTTTAACAATTTTCCCCCCCCATTAAATATTTTTATTCTTGTTCATAAAAATTCCCCCCGTTAAATAATTTACCCCCTTTTAAAAATTTTAATTTTTTGTTCAAAACCCAATTTTCCCCCTGTTTTAATTTATTCCCGTTTTCCCCCCGGGGAAAAAAAGACCTTTTTTTACGTTACCCACCCCGAATCTCCACCCCCCTGCCCGACCTGTTTTTGGGCCCGACCTTTGACAAAGATTTTGTCTTACAATTCCCGTAAACCTCGCTGCGCCCGGCGCCAAACCCCAAGCTATTTGTGCCAGGGGGGGGCGACCTGCTTTGGGCTCCTGCCACAAAAGGGCCTTTTCCCGCTTTGCGGGAGGCTTTGGGAAAAAACCGGGGCCTACTTAGACCCCCGCTCCCTGGCCCTGGCCTTTCCACCACTTGCGGGGGGCCAAGGAAAGGGGGCCCCCTACCCGCCCGTTAACCAAAGGGAAAAAAAATGAATGCCAAAGTTTTTCCCGGCAGTTTTTTTGAATGGTGCAAAGTCCCCCCACCCTTTAAAAGGGGAGGGACCTTTCAACACAGTCAGCTTCTGCACTTTGGGATGGCTTAGCATTCTGTGTCTCTTGGCAATCGTCTCGGGGGGGAACGACTGCTTTGGCACCATGAGTGAGGAAAGCAGGAGTATCTTGGGCCCGGGAATGATCAATAGACAAAGGGGGGTTTTTCTTTGGGAGAAAAGGGGTGAAGCCCCCTTTAAAAACCCGAAAAAGGGGAAACTGCCAAATGGGTACTAAGCGTTGGGACCCGGATGGACCACCACACTTTAAACACATTGGGAAAATGCATGAAGTTTATACAGGGCCCTGGTGCCAACGTTGGTCTCCAGTTTACCCTTTTTCTTTCTGCCACAGGGGTTCTAATATAGTTTTTTTCAAACCCCCTCTGGTGTTTTTCGTCAAAAAAAAATGGGGACACCCCCGAGCAGTGGGGTTTAACCAAACCCAAAACGCTTTTCCCCCTCACTATTGGTACCGTGCTGATCCCGTGGGTTTTTTTGGGTCCGCTGCTACTTTCTGGGACCTGCAAAGTGGGTGGTCTAAATTAAAGGGGCCCTTTGGGCTCCCAAAACCCTTTGCAAAAACTGCCACCCTTTTGCTGGCTTTCCCGGGCCCCACTCCCCCGGGTTCCCGGGGGGTGCCCCTGCCTGACAAAGCAACTGGGTGGGTTCTTCTCCCTAAGAAAATATTAACCCTTTGTACACTGTTGGTCTGGGTCAGGGTAATAAACATCACCTTTTCCTTTTTAAAACCCCCGTATGCTTATGACCCCCCAACATTACTCTCCGGCCCCCGACATTAACTTCCAAATTTCCCCGATCCCAGATTTTCTGTGTCCCCAAAACCTCCCTTTTTCTCCTCCCGGTTCTCCCAAAACCTTTAAAGTAGAGGGTAACGGGAAGCTTCAGGGCCGGGGGCAATGGGTTTGACTAGGGTAGGAGACCGGGGTAGGGGGGCCCAAATTTATCCCAGGGGGAAAAAGGGGGCACAACAGGGCCCCTTTTTTTTCCATGGGGACCCTTAGGCAGTTTTTCCCAAAGGGGCCCACAAGTTTTTGGAGCCCCAAGTTGGGGGTTTTTGTTGTCCCAAAATACAAGAAAAAAAACCCCGGATCCTTGGATAGCTTTGCTTATTTAACTGTTCATTTTGAATTTTTTGGACATGCAAACGTTAAAAAAACTATGGTGGAAAAAAGGGAAACCCAAAAAATCCCCCCCCTGCCCCCAAATTTTTCCCTTTTAGGCTGCAGGATGCCCGGGGGTCCAAATATAAGGGTGTGAATTTTTTAAAAGGGGGTGCTTGGGGGGAAAGGGGGAACCCCGAGGCAAGGGCCAAGTGTTGGGTGTCATGAATTTTGGGCTGGGCCCAATGCAGTGCCACGCCCCCCAAAAAGGCCTGTTAAAATTTTGTTTTTAAAAACGGGTTTTGGGGACAAAAGGAAAACATGGAGTGGGCTGAATTTTTCCCTTTGGGGGGGACTTTTTGCCTTTTTTTTAACTTTGGGGCCCCCAAAAACTTGTCCCAGCCTCGCCTGCTTCCCCCCGGCCCCCCATGTGCATAGGGGTACATTTGAATTTGTGTTTTTTTTTTCCCGTCACCGCCCTCCCCCCTCAATGGTGTCGCTGTAAAAAGCCTGACCGCTCGCAAAATAACCACCCCTTATAACTCTTTCCTTTATCACTATTTGCCCCCCTTCGCAAGAAGCACGGATGTCCCTTTTCCCCCCCTCTTTGCTGCCCCACGGGCCTCAAATAGTTGTTCCCACTCTTAAAAAAGCGCAAAGGGCCCCCGCATATAGTAGTTCCTTGGGTTTGGGAAAGCGGAAAAAGGGACGAGGTGGGTTGAGGACAGGTTTAGACTCCTCACCTGCCCCGGGGGCCCTGCCAACTAGGGGTTGGGTTTAAAGACAAACCCCCCGACTCTTTGGCTGGGGTTTTCCAGATGTTTATCTGGGAGAAGCATAAAAAACAAATGAAGTAATTAATTTGTCATCGTACATTATATCACAAAAAGAAATTTCATTGTTGTCTAAAGGAATTTTGGGTATGCACCCCGGGCCATCATTTCAAAACTTAACAAACAAATTTAAAGGGCTTCAAAAAAATTTGAAAAACAAAACTTATGGGGAAAAAAATTTCCTGGGAATGGATTCTTTATGGGTAAAACTCACAAAGAAATTTAAAGGACAGAAAAAGGGCTGAGTAAGGGGGGACAGAAAATTTTTTAAACCCTTTTTTCCCCAAAAAAAAGACACCCCTGAAAATAAGACATAGAAGAGATTTTTTTTTGAATTTTTTCCCAATATAAGGGGACCCATCCCAAAAAAAAACCCAAAAAGGGGAAAAAAAAATTTTAAAGGGTTTTAAGGGAACCCGTTTTAAGGGAGGTCATTTTATGTGATGTCACCCCAGGTCCCGAAAATCCCAAAGGAAGTAGACCTAGTGTGTGGTCCCAAAAACATGGGGCCCGGAAAATGACACTGGATCAGTGGACTCGCAGGGTGGGGCTCCTGCTGGGGGACTTCCCCCTTACTGGGGCGCAATCTGTGGGAGTCCCGGGAAACCCACTACTGTGTTCTTTTACGCTATCGAAAAGGAAACGTAGCCCGCACTTGTTTTTTTTTTTTTCGCACTACCATTACTTTTAAACAGGGTACATTCCTGCTTCAGTTTTTTGGTCAGTTTTTTCCCTTTAAGTGCCCAGGGAATTTTTTTAGTGAAAGCGATTCTAAGAGGGGGCGGCAGTCCCTGTGGGTGTTTCAAACTAAAACAAAACATTGTATGAAAACCCAAAACCCAAACCCCTTTTGATATTTAAACTTTTGGGACAAATGTTTTTACAGCACCCTGCAGGCTCTGTGCAGGGCCCGGGGAAATAGCTTTTTTTTTTTTAAAGGGGAAAACATTTCCCGAAGTTTTTTCGGGGACCGAAAAAAAAATTTTTTCGGGAAAAATTTGGAGAAGTCGCGAATCAAAGAATTAATCTCTAATATAATGATGATTTTTCTGTAATTGGGGAAAATTTTTCAATGGGAATTTCCCCAGGGCCCCCAAAAACCCCCAAAAAATGTGGGAAAAGTTTTAAAAAAAGGGTCAATGTCACAAGTAAGCCCGGGTAAAAATGTTCCTTCCCCTCCATATTATCTAAAACTTGTAATTTTGTGTTTTACGGGATTGCGTTTTTGGGTATCGAGATCGATTGATAGTTATAGTTTTGGCCCGCTATCGATAAGGGGTTTTTCGATTTGTTGAAACATCGATTAAAGCGCGATGAAACCCTTAAAGTCCCCATGGGGGGGTGCAACAACATTCATTATTACACCCATACAAAGGCTGGAGAAGGGTGAAAATTAAACAAACCACAAAGTCCAAAAAGGATACATTTCTACATTCTTTGGGGAACACACTTAGGGTTTTTAAAAATTTCCCCGGGAAAAAAAAGTCACAGACCATTTACTATCCCTTCTTTACCACAGCCTGACCCTTAAACCGCCACCCAAAAATTTAAAAAGTGCCAGAAGGAGGATGTTTAACCACATGTTACTTGAACTGGACTTTGAATATCCCTGTCCGGAAAACCCGCATGAGCCCCAAAACCCCTGCATGCCCCCCACATTTAAAAAGTCCCCGCAAAAAGGATCTTTAAACCCCCTTTTTATTAAACTGGACATTGACTAACCTGTCCTGGGCCACAGCAGACCCCAAAACCTGCAAAAACCCCCACATTTAAAAATGCCGAAAAAGGGATTTTTTTCAACCACCATTTTAGTTTCACTGGACATTGACTATACCTGTCTGGGCCAAGCATGGCCCCAAACCTGCATGACCCCCACATTAAAAAAGGCCGCAAAAAGGAGCCCTTTAAACCCACCATTTAGTGAACTGGACATTGACTTCCTTCCTGGCCACAGCATGACCCCAAAACCGCATGCCCCCCACTTTTAAAAAAGTGCCTGGAAAAAGGAGTCTTTTCAACCCCCATTTTATTTCACTGGAATTGACATACCTTCCTGGGCCACAGCAAGCCCCAAACCGAAAAGACTCCCACATTTAAAAAGTCCCGGGAAAAAAGGATTTTTTCAACCCCCATTTTAGTTAACGGACTTGACTATACCTGCCTGGGCCCACATACCCAGGCCGGTTTTCGGGGGGTGCGGTAAAAGCCCAGGCTGGCGTTCGCATCTATTAACACCAGGTTAAAATCCCCTGATGACGCAGAAAACGAAAACTGTCGTGTAAAGCAGAGTGGGGAAGGGGAAGTGTGAAACTCCACCTTTTTCCTCTTACCAGCCCAATACCTGGGTACGCTTGCCCCCCCAGAGTGTGGACCAATTGAGCTTCACTTGGAAATACGGGGGTTAACGCTCCTTTTACACCCGGTGCCCTTAAATTTTGGCTTTCTTTTTCTCTTTTTACTAAACGTGCGGGGAAAAAAGGTCTCTGTATTTTTTTTTCTCTTCCGGCTCCTACCCATGCCTCTAATAACCACATCTGCCCCAAGTTTTCCTGACCTCCCTGTAAAATTTCAGGGGAAAATTTTTTAACAGCTATTTGTACAAAAAATTTTTTTATACTTTAATTCTAGAAAACAACTTTAAAATGGGAGGGAATCCCACCATTCTTTGTTTCTCTTTTTTTTTTGTATTAAATGGTTTGTCTCAATACAAATGAAAGCTTTTAAAGATCTTGCAAAAACAATCTTTTTGCAATAGGTCCATTAACGGGGGTCCAACCTATTCCGTTTCTGACAGCCCCAACCCCCTTTGACCACTTTTGACAATTGGGAAAAACAATGCTGTTAGAAACAACATTTTTAATGGGCCTGTATAAAAGCGCATGCCCAAAAGCAAAACCCCCCAAAATTCAAAGCATAACCCTTTTCCACTTTGGCAATTTGTGAAGAACAAACGTCTTTTTTAGAAACAACATTTTTTTTAAATAGGCCTTATATTCGCTTTTCAAAGCTCTGCCCCAAAAAAAATTATAAAAATGACTTCTCACCACTGTTAAAAATTGTGAGGGAGAAATGCCCTTAAAACCACATTTCGTTAAAAAGGGACCATGATTTTTCGTATTCACACACATGACCCCAAAAAATTAAATATGACTTCTCAGCCACTTTTAAAAATTGGGGGGGGAGAAATGCCACTTAGAAGCCACATTTCTTTTTCAAAGGCCCATAATTATAGCTGTATCTCACAGCAAAAAGCCCCCAAAAAAATTAAAAATAGACTTCTCACCACTATTAAAAATTGTGAGGGAGAAATCCCAAAACTTAAAGTCAATTTCTTTTCCAAAAGGCCCATATTATTGCTGTATTTCACAGCAACAACCTCAAAACCATTGAAATGCGAAAATTCTTAAAAAAGTGAGTAAAGGAATACGTTTGTCATGAAACCTTGCTGTCTTTTACAGTCCCCACAGCAAAACCCAAAAAATTAACTGTTGGGAAAAAGAATAAAATTGCAGTAAGAAATGATCATTTTTAAAAAAAATTTTTTCAAGAGGCCTTTTTTTTTGAAAAGGAATGTGAAGTAACGGGCAACTAATCGGTGACCCTCGGCAATTGGGGCCCAACATCATCAGAGATCCATCCCTGATTCACTTAGAAATCAAACGATCCCTTATCTGGGAAAGCCATGCTTTTTCTTAAAAGACCCCCTCCACGGGCAAAGGTCCCTCAGATATACCTGGCTGGGGGGAGGACAACCCCTCATGGTGACGACCACCGGGGCCATTCGCCATTTTTGATACCCAAAGTCTATTGGGGGTCCGGGAAACCCACATAAAAAACATCGGTTGAACCAGATAGCCCCTGCACCATGATTTTAAGCTGACTCGTGTGTTGGATGTGTCCCGCATTGATCTTGGGAGGTGGTAAACAAGATTGCCAAGGTTACCCATTGGGCTTCGCCCCCTTGCCTGCTGCTGCCCACGCCTACTTGGCACCACTGCGTCCAGTCCCCGATTTGCCAAAACCCCGGGACATTTGGGGGGGGGGTCCCAGTTGATAATCACAAGGTCTCCATTTCCTGCTTTTACTCTCTATTTGGGGGGTGGAAAAAAAGGCTGATTTTTTTTTTTTGTACCGGGGGACCAGGCGGGGGCCACCCAGTAACGTTGTTCATTTTGATTTAAAAGCGAGGATCATGTTGGGGGAAATGGAGCATCCAAGCACTCATGTGAGAGATGGAGCCTTGATTTCCCAAACCCGGGGTCGGGGGGCCTAGCAAACGATCTCCTCATCTTCCCCCCCACCTCAAATTCGCCCCAAACCTTTTCCAAGCAGGGACTCGGAACATCGGTGCTAAATACCTCCCCCTCCCCCTTTCCTCCTCCGCTCCTCCGGGGCACAGTTTTCAACCAGCCCACTTGCCTGAGATGATACCCTAGAGCTGATACGCCCCTTTGCACAGCTCTGGCCCCCGAACCACTGCCAATTTAAAACCGATGAAATTGTGAAACTGTGGGCCTTGTGGATTTGACGAAGAAAGGCTCCTTCCGCATCTGTGCCGTCTCCTCCCCGTCCTGGGGGACCTTTTTGTTCAGAGTCCAACGATCTTTCCAGAACTAAGACACCAAAAATGCCATCAAAAGGGGCATTGTCCGCACTGACCATTTTGGGGGCTTCTTCAAAACTGGCAAGGATGTGCAACTCTTTCACCTGCCCCCACCCCCGGGTTCAAACCCCGAGTCCGATCTGCTTGTCAGGTCATGTTCCCCTTCAAATGCTAAAGGCATTGCGCTGCTCCCAACGCTGGAGCTTGGAGGGTGGAAAATTCCATGTGTTTTTCCCCGTCAACAATAGAAAGGTTGCGGGGGGGGGCCGACTACGCTGCAACGCACCAGGCGGGACAAGCAGGGGGCAAGGCGAAGGCAAAATCAGACCTCGACCTTCCTTTAGCAGCATCCAGACCCGGGGAGCTTTTAGAAATTTTCTGGGTGAAAAGGTTAGACATTGCCAGGGAAGGGTGTGCTCCACCCCGTCTTAAGGGCGGCCAGCAATTTCGCCCTTAACCACACCACCTTGCCCGGCCAAGGTTCTTTTTCCCCCAGCCACCCGGTCCCGTTTCTAGAGCCTCCACAGCTTCCTACCTGTGTGTGGACGGGCCCAAGGCAGATTAATTTCAACACGGCCTGGGTCCCCCCGGGCACGTGATTTTCCACCCAAAGGGCCTTGGGGGGAAAAAGCCCCGACCCTCCCGCGGGTTTTTTAAGACGTGCGCCCACCCGAGAGCCACCGTCACCCCCCAAACATCCACACCACTCACCCATTTAGCTGTCCAAGAAAAGCGGGCCCTTGGGCCCTGCTTACAGTCCAGTGTCGGTGTTGAGGTGGCTTTCCGGACACAGAGCAGACAAACACTTAAAAATTTTTGATACACGGGGTGGCCATGGGGAGGGACGGCTTTTTTTGGCAAAAAATGCCTGCTCGTATCTGGATTGGGGGGAAGCGAGGGCCAGACTCCCGAACCCATCTGTTCCCCAAACCAACAAAAGGCACATTTCCAAGCCAAAAACCTGGGAAAGCCGACTTCGCTTTTGGGTTTGGAGTTTGGGTTAAAAGGTTTTTTTTTTTCTCCCAAACCCGAAGACAAACTGCTGCTAGACGGCCGCTGTACGCTGCAGTCGTCAAACTGGCGGAAGGAGAAGGGTAGGGTGGGGGTCTGGGGCTGGTGGGACCGGGAAAGGTGGGGGCGAACGGGGGCTGATCCCTGATCAACCGGGGAAGACATGGCACTGAGGACCTTGGTGGTGGCGGAGGAGGAGGGGGAACAAGGGTGTGCAGTGGTGGAGGCCCGGCGTCTTTTGGCCTTTTTGGGCCCAAGTGTTTCCCCCTATTTCAACTCATCATTCGCGCATGTGACTAGACATGTTGGTGGGGGGTTAACCACTTAAAGGTTTCTTGGGCCCCCCTACTTTTGCGTTTACGGCAAAGGGGGCATATGACACGCTGGGGGGAACAAAGGGTGCCAAAGAAGCCCAGGGTTGAGAGGTCCTGGACCTTTTTGACGGCGATAAGCAGGGGCGGGTTTTGCGTGACCGGTGGGGGAACAATCAGCGGACTTCGCGACCCCCCTCCCTTTTTTGGGCGGGACCCATTGCACTACCCCCCTCGCCCTTTCCCCCTCCACTGATGAAGCGCTCGCAAACAAATTCTGCGGGAAAAGACCGATGACCCAATGTCTCATCATCACACATCAACACAGGTACTTGGGCGTCCTGACTTTCGCATCCAGAAGCGCGGGCTACAAGCAAAGGGGGACTGCAAGGCGTTTCCGTTACCGCTTCCTTCACCTCCTCTGAGCTCTAACGGCGTCAGAGCAGAGAAAATCATCCTTTTTTTTGGGCCCCTTTTTTCTTTTAACATCCCCTTTTGACCCCAACCCCCTTTTTTTCAACAAAGAGGTCTTTTTAAAAAAGGATTATCCACAGGTGGGTACACGAGTTTGACATTGGGGTGCTTCATTTGGACAGATCGAGAACTGATGACGACATTTGGGGCCGTGACTGCGAGGGCGAGGGGTAAACTGCTAATGCAGGTTTCATTAACCACTGAAGACAGATTGGCGATGATTCGGACTTAGATTCACGGGCCCCGACCCACAAAAACAGCCTGACGGTCCGCAACTACATCCGCTGGGATGCGTGTTGTCGCCAGCACGGAAGAGCCCTTCTCTCGTACCTCTACCCCCATTGGGTACCCCCCTCTTTGCTCCTTTTCCACCGCATTTCGCTCCATTTCAAAATATAAAAATTTGAGAAGGTATGGAATATTTGGAAAGTCCCCCTTATTTAAAAAACGGCAAAAAACAGTAACCAAATCCCTCTAATCAAAAAAAAAAATTTCTGGTTCAAATTTAAAACCCAAGGGGGTTTTATCAACAAATCTGGACTGGGCAAAAATCCAAAAACACTATCTGTTTTGTTTTGGTAAAAAAACGGGATTTTTTGCACCTTTCAATTCACCTGTGGTAATATAGAATTGCTGTTTTTAAGAATTCTAGATGCAAGTCAATGAACATTGCTGGGTGCGCAAAAATCAAAAAACAGTAACTTTTTAGTTTTGATATAATAAACTGATTTTTTTTTCACCTTTCAATTCACCTGTGGGAAAAAAAGAATTTCTGTTTTAAGATTTTCAGATGCCTGCGTCAAAAACATGCTGGTTCGGCAAAGTCAAAAAACACGTAACTGTTATTTTTTGAATAATAAACTGTAATTTTTGCACCTTTCAATTCAAACCTGGGTGAATATAGAATTGCTGTTTTTAAGATTTTCGTAGATGGCCCCTCAAAAAAAAATTCTGGGTGCGCAAAAGTCAAAAAACAAAGTAAACTGTTATGTTTTTTATATAAAAACTAAATTTTTTTTCACCTTTCAATTTACCTTGGTGAATAAAATTTTCTGTTTTAAGTTTACGTGAGCTGCTCAATGAACAGTGCTGGGGGCGCAAAACCAAAAAAAAAACCTACGTATGTTTTTCGTACGATACACTAATTTTTTGGGAAAAAACAACCTTGCTGACAAAAAGATTGCGGTTTTAATTTAATTTTCAAGGTGGATATATCAACATCACAGGGGTTTAAGGGGGAAAATTGAACACCTATCGAAATTATACTGGGTAAAAAAAGTGAGTTTTGCAGCTAACAAAGAACCCATTACTAAAAAAATGTTTTTCCAATATAATTTTTACTGCCCAATACCCCGGGAAAATTTCAATACAAACTTTAAAAATAAAGAATTCCACACAATGCTACCCTAAGTCTGGGGAACTTTACCAGTTTCTTTAAATAGAGCTTGTCTGTTTCGCCCCCCGGCCCCCCCCCCCCCCCCCCCCTCCCACCGCCTGAATTTAAAAGTGGTAATTCTGCTTTAAAATTCTCTAGCTAACTCATAAAATGTTTAAATCCCTAATCTAACTAAGTTTTTTTAAGGGCACACTAATATAGAGGTTTCTCTTGGGAAAATAGACTAATTTCGCTACTTTGGCCACAGGCAGAACCAGGTCCTATCCCCTTTAGAACGTGAAGACACTGAGGCTGAAACAGGAAACGCGTTCTATGTAAAACGGGTCATGGATTTTTTTCCGCCAAACGCAACCAAAAAACTCCCATCATGACGCCCACAACATCTAACCCCTCTATTCTTTAATCTCATTGCTGCCGCCAAAATTACAGGGAAACGCCGAAAAAGGGGGATCTTAAAAGATAGCACAGATTTTAACCTTAATTATCGCAAGACGGAAATTTCGATCACCATAAAAACCTTGCCGTTTCAACTTTTCGATAAAAAATCGCTCAAAACTACTTGTAATACATGCTTTTAAAAAATCCAAAACATTCTTCACTTGGCTGCAAATACATCTACCCACTCACAAAATTTCATTTAAAGAAAAAAATTCCGGGCACAATGATCTCAAGGCAGCGAACCGTTCTTATGGAATTTTTTGGGAAGAAAGGGAAAGATGGAATACCTGGAAAATTTGCCCAAAACAAATAGCCCCAATTTCTCTCTGTTTTTATAATCCCAAACCCCAGTCCCCACCCCAAAAATCCAAAAAGGGCCCACCAAAAACCCCTTTTAAATGGGGTAAAACCATTTAGAAAACCCTTTGGGTTTTGCAGTATCCTGTAAAAAAAAGTTTAATTAAAAAAAACATAGAGCCGGGTTGTTCAAAAGAACTACTGACCCCCATTTTATCTTTTTAAAACGAATATTTTAAATCCCCTTCCCTAAAAACCCACATATAACAGTTTTTTCCTCACTAACCTTTTTTTTTGCTTTTTAAATTAACCTTTTCAGGGGAAAACTAAACCCAACCCTTTTGGAGAAGATCCTAAAATTTTAATCAAGGACATTTAGACGAGATGCCCGGGGTAAAAACCCTTTTTTTTTTTGGTACAAAACCCTTTGGTTATTAATATGGTAGGGGTTTTTTTCCCATCTAACTCTTTTAAGGGATTAATACAGAATCTTTCCTTTTAAAGAAAAAGTACATTAAATTAGTACCCTGTTTTCCCCAAAAAATAAGCCCAGCGTCTTAAAAAAATTTTTTTCCATGAAAAAATTTTATAGCATTTTATACTAGTTTTGTGTGGGTGTTTGGTTGTGTGTGTTTGTGTGTAAAAACTTATATTTTAAAAACAAAAAACCATGGTTTATATGAATGTTAAAGGGGAAAATTTTAGGGCACTGCAGTGACTAATCTAAAAGGATGAAATGTGACATGCTGGCCCCTTTTTGGAAACCCTAAAATTTTACCAGCTCCCCCATCACCATCCTGTAGAAAGGGGTGGGGTGGGGTGTGTGTGTCAGTATCATTGCTCTGTTCTCCCCCATCTTCCCTCTGTTACTTACCCTGTAAATTTTTTGTCCACCCCTCCTTTTATGTTTTGGGACACTTTGTCACGGGTTTATGCCACGTTTCCCCCGGGCCCTTGGGCCGTCGCCCCGTCCCCCTGCCCAAACCATGTTTTCTGCTGGGGCTCCCCTTTTCCCGGGGTCCCGGCCCAAAACCTGTTTTCTTCTATGTACTTTGCCCCGTCCCTGTCCAATCCCCGTTTTCTTCCCGGGTCCCTGTCCGTGCCTTGGGCCTTTCCCAGGGCCCTGCGCGCGGCAGCTTCCTGGGCCTTTTTTATTAAATTTTTTGTTTTTGGCACCTTCCTCCTTTTAAACCCCTGACCCCTTGGGTAAATGAAAGTTCTTTTTTCTACTCGGAGTCAGTTCATTGCAGTCCCGTTTTTCCCCGTGCCTTTCTGGTTCCCCCAAACTTGAAACCCCCTGCCCTTTTCTCTGGACTTAACCCTGGAGGGTGCCCCGGGTTTAAATTTTTTTTGTCCCATCTAGCTTTCCCGACCTTTTGTCTGTCTCCTGTTTTCGTCTGATGTCCCCTACAAACCCGTCCTGTTCCTCCTTGGCCCTGGTTTCCCGGTCTGTACCTGCGGGGTTTTTTCCCGTCCCCGTTTTTCCCGCCGTATCCTGTGGTTTAAGTGATGTTTATCCCTCCGTACCCCGCTGTGGGTTCCTCAGTTTAAACCCCTTTTTACCTGCCCCCGCTTATTTTCCTTATGTTTCCCCGTGTTCCTGTCCGCCCCCTCGGCTGTCCACCAAAAGGTTTGCCACGCCCCGGGGGAGCGGGAAAAATGGGGGCCCCCCAGCCAAGCCATAACGCTTTTCGGCGGGCTCGGCAAGACCAGGGAAACCCCAAAACTCTGCTCCCTGGGCCCTGGTTCCTACACTAAACCACCTCGCCTGCCGGGGATACAGAGGAAAAACCAAAACCCAATGTTTACGGTCGGGGCTTCCCCGAAAAGTCCCGTCAGCCGCATTTTGTTACAGTAAAAAACTGACCATGGAATTTTCCCCCGGGGGGACCCTGCCCCCCCGTCCCAGACGTCTGCACCCGTTGCCCCGCTGGCTCCCTGGTTCAAACCCAAAAGCCCTCCCCTTTTGGCCCCCAGCCCCATGGTCCTGCCCAACGCCGTTTGGTCCCACTCATGGGGCAAAAACCCCAAGCGTCCGTTTGGCCTACCCATGGTCCAGCCCAGAAAAAACCCTTTCCCTTTTGGGCCAACTCATGGGCCAGCCCAAGCGCCGTTTGGGGCCCAGCTCATGGTCCCACCCAAAAGCGTCCGTTTTGGGCCAAAACTTTTATGGTCCCGCCCAGAGCGTCCCCTTTTTGGGCCCAGCTCAAAGGCCACCCCGAGCCCCTCCGTTTTTGGGCCAACTTGGTTTCCCGCCCAAACGTCCGGGGTTTTGGGCCAAACTCAAAAACCAGCCCCGAGCGGGCCCCTTTTGCCCAGCTCATGGTTCCCGCCCAAACTCCGTTTTTCCTAGCTCATGGTCCCGCCCAAACGCCGTTTAGCCCCCAGCTCATGGCCAAAACCCAAGCGTCCGTTTGGCCTAGCTTTATGGTTCCCCCCCCCCAGGGGTTTCCAACTGTTGCCTACTCATGGCCCCCCCCCCAGGGGGTCCGTCGTTGCCTACCCCAAAGGGGCCCCCCCCAGCGCCTCCCGTTTTTCCTAGCCCCATGGCCCCGCCCAGTGCCCTCCATCTTTTGCCTGCTCATGGTTTCCCCCCCTGACGTCCCCCCTGTTTTCCAGCTCATGGTTCCCCCCCCTGGGGTTTCCCCCCCCCCCCCGTTTTTGGGCCCAGTGCCCCCCTTTTTTCCCCCCCACCCCCTTTTTTTTAGGTTTTCCCTATACCGGCTAAAAATTCAGCCTGTTTCTTGGGTTTGGGGGTTTCCCCCGTAGAAAATTGCGGGCCCCTGGCCCCATTTTGGGGAAAAAAGTTCTGGGGATTTGGAGGGGGAGGGGGGGCTTTGAGGGGGGGACTGTCCCTTTCATGCCCCCGGGACCCCTTGGGGCCGTCGGCCCCGTCCCGTGCCAGCCATGTCTCTGCTGGGGGTCCCCGTTTAGGGGTCCCCCGGCCCCGTGTTCTGCTATGAAATTGCCTGTCCGTCCCGCCCTTTTTGCTTTCCTGGGCCTATCTGTGCACGTGCCCTCCTATTTTCATAGACCAAGGGCCTTTTTGACAACAAAGAAAAATTTTTTTTTGGGATAAAATGTACCATTTTACAAAAAAATTTTCTTCATTTTTTTTTTATGCTTTTTTCAAAAACCCCGATCCCTTTTTTGGGTAACTTTTTTTTTGATGTTTTTTCCTGTTTTGTGGCCCATTTTTTTTTTGCATTTGCACCTTTTTCTTTGGACTAAAATCTTATTAACAGGCACTTTTTGGAGACTTTTTTTCATTCTGATTTACAATGTGGGCCTTTTTAAAGAAACCCCCCTTTCCAAAGTTCTCCCGCATCTTTAAACAAAAAAGGTTAAAACACCCATCTTGGGTTTAAAAATTTTTAAAATAGATTTTGGGGGACCCTTTTTTTCTAGGGTTTTCCAATCAAAACCTTAATAGCTTTTGAAAAAAAAGGGCATCACATTTTGGGATTTTTTTTTTTCTTAATTTTAATTAAAATCATCTTCCAAAATGGGAATATTAAATTTTTTAATTTTTTCATCCAAAAAAACCCCAATTTCTGTTTTATTTTTCCTTTGGGGCGGGGTTTAAAATGACTCCCTGGGAATTTAAAAAAATTTTTTCCCCACATTTTTTTTCAGTGCTTTCTCTTCAAAAGAGACAATAAGCTTCATCAATTGCAGTGAGCAGTCAGTCAAAATTTTATTTCATTTATCTTGGAAAGGTTCTGGTCCGCATTTTCTTAATGCCGTAGACCACGTGGGACCATAGTCTTTTCAATGTATTTAATCAAGGTGGTATAATCCTATCAAATTTTGACTTCCTTTTTAAGAAGTTTTTCAAGATCCCACATTTGTTTGTCCAAGTTAACATTCGTTTCAACTTCAATTTTATCAAAAATACACACTTCCTTCTGTAACCTCCCAGTACGGTCCGTAACATCTATCAATGTGTGTTAATCAGACAAGGAATTAGCATTTTCAGCCATCTCTGACACTTCTCAGGGAGCACGAAAAACTAAGGAGATATGCCAAAATCAAACAAAGAAAATGATTCAGCTCACCTGAGTACTCCAGCACGATTCACACGAACCCTTAAATCACTCCAAATGTCCAAAGTAAAAAATAAAATAAACCAGCCAAAGGTATCCGAGGTGTAGAAAGGCAGCAAAAATTATTTATTGGACCATAAAAAACACTTATCCAGACAGACATTCCACAAAGACAAAAGTGCATCACACCAGCACCCTGCTGGCGCGTTTCAGATTGAAAGATCTGTCCTCGTAGTAAAGGTTACACTCATAGGACTTTCAATTTATAGGCACCGTCCAAGTCGTTTCCATATGGAACAAATAAAAAACAATACACAATACAGACTCAACATCAATAATTTTAGTTTAAATCAGTACGAAAATTCAAACCTGTGGGGTGAGCAGTATAGAGCATCAAAACCCAATTCCCTTCTCTATTAAGCAAACGACGTTTGCGATCACCACCACACTCTGTTTTAGAGACTGACTCTAAACAAAAAATCCTCAAGTTAGAGACTTCACCCTGATGTTGTGTTATAAGTGTTGTAAGTGTTTCCAATGTGTCTAATCATTTCTTTTATACACATCAGGTAGAGCACACTGTCTTCCTGGTCGTACGTACCTTACACTTCCATTGTGTTCAAAGGTTTTCTAAAAGATATTATCCTGGAGTATCTCAGTAAAAATAAGCTTACAAGAAATCAGCACGGCTTTATGAGGGTTTGGTCCTATCAAACTAATCTGATCAGCTTCTATGAGAGGTAAGCTCCAGACTGGGCCTGGGAAAGGCTGGGGATGTTGTTTATCTGGATTTCTCAAAGACATTAGATGGTGTTCCATATAAAAGATTGGTATTGACTTAAAGAGCAGAATCGTCATATGTGATGATGATACAAAACTCTGTGAGGTAATTAAGATAGTGAAGGATAATAGAATATTACAATGGAGATTATGTTACTTTCTTTTTATATTGTAATCTAGTCCCACCTGTGATTGTCACCTATTACTGTATATTGTATACTGTCTTGGATCTCTCCTGTACTTTGAAGATATTACATTACTTGACATGGCATAATGTAGTGTTCGGATATGTTTTGTTATTTGTTTCTGTCAGAAAATGTTTAAAAAAAATCCATTAAAAAGACTTCTGATTGAAATAAAAATGAATATTGCCATGAGATTTAGGGAGGTTTGAGGCTTGGGCAGATAAATGGCATAATAGGTTTAATGTGGTTAAATGTAAGGTCATGTACTTAGGCTGAAGAAACAAAAAGTAAAATTATTTAATGATTAGTATAATACTGGCTAAAACTATGGCTGAAAAACACTTGGGCATATTAGTAGACAGTAGTCTTAAATTTAGTGACCAATGCCCGACAACTGCTGCCAAGGCAAATACAAAAGGCATAAATGCTCAATAGAGGAACATAATTCTATCTCTATACATATCACTGGTAAGGCCACATTTGGAATATTGTATACAATTCTGGGGACCAGTATATAAGAAGGACGTAGCTGAGCTACAGCGAGTGTGGAGGAGGGTGACCAAGTTAATAAACGGAATGGAGGGTTTAGTACCAAGATAGACTTTCAAACTTGTGGTTATTTAGCTTGGACAAAAGAAGCCTTTTGAGCAATTTAATTACCATGTACAAATATGTGAAAGTACAGTACACAGATCTCTTGCATGATCTTTTTACACCGCGACCTGTAACAGTGACAAGGGGGGCATCCTCTACGTCTAGAGGAATTCTTTACTGTATGAGCATTGAGACTATGGAACTCGCTGACACAAGAGGTTGTGATGACGGAATTATTGATCAGGTTCAAGAAGGGTTTTAGACGCCTTTCTTGAAAAATATAATATCACAAGTTATGGTTAATAAATTATGGATATAGGACAGTGATACACAGATTATTTTGATTATCATATTTGGAACCGGGAAGGAATTTTTTCTCTTGGTATGAGACAAGGGATTTTGCCTTTTTCTGGCTCAAAAGCAGATCACCACATTAAACAGTCCACTCCCGATGGTTATCTGACTCCTCCCAGTAGCCATGATGCATTGGGACTAAAATAATAATGAGAGGGGTTAGTGTAGGCCTTGAGATGACAAAATAAATGTAATGGTAGCAGTAGTGGATCTGCTGGACCACCGCAAGCGATGGGGAAAGCCCACACCAGGGAGCAGAGTCTAAGTAGAACCCGGTTTTCACCAGAGCCCGCCGCAAAGCGGGATGGACTTGCTGCGGCAAGAAACTACCAGGTCTCTTCCCTGGCGGGACTTTCTTGCAGTGGCAGCCAAGGGTGAGCGTAAGGCTGAGTTGTAGTCGGGGACAGGCGGTAGGTCAGGGCAGGCGGCAGAGGTTCGTGGTCGTAGGACGGTAGCAAGGCGAAACAGTACACAGAAAACACAAGACAAGACTATACACTTTCTCAGTAGGCTCCAAGGGCACTAAAGATCTGGCAGAAGACTGCCGGAAGAGGTGCCATTCTATAGGGTCAGTGGCTGGCAACTGGCAATTACCGGCGCACTGACCCTTTAAATCTGAGAAAGCCGAAGCCCTAGGAAGCGGGGACGCGCGCACCGGCCGGCACAGGAGCGCACGGAGTCAGGAGCGTGGTCGGGTGAGTACCTCACCTCCGTGGAACGAGTGCGCCCACGGCCCAGCGCACGGACCGCAGGGACACTCGTCCCTGGTACCAGGGAGAGGGTAAGGGAACGGAGGTGCCAACAGCCCGTCCTATGGGCTGCGGCGCTGTCCGCAACAGTACCCTCCCCCCTTTGGCCTCCCCCTCTTTCCAGCCCGGAAGAACCTTCGTACAAGTTCCCGGTCCAGAATGTTGTCCTCCGGCTCCTATGACCTTTCCTCGGGCCCGAACCCTCTCCAATCGATGAGAAAATACCGTTTCTCCTTGGACACCTTCATATCCAGGATCTCCTTTACCCTGAAAACATTAGTGGCATCCGCCTCAGGAGATGGAGGGGCTGCCCTCCGAGTAAAACGGTTCAAGACCAGGGGTTTGAGAAGGGAAACGTGAAAGGAGTTCGGGATGTGCACAGAAGGCAGGAGTCGGAGTTTATAGGCCACCGGGTTTATATGTCTAAGCACATCGAATGGTCCCACGTAGCGGGGCCCCAATTTATAACTTGGGATTTTAAGCCGGAAATATTTGGCCGATAACCACACTTTATCGCCTGGAGAAAAAACTGGGGGAGGGCTCATTCTCTTATCTGCCTGCGCCCCGAAGCAGAGACTGGCGGGACAGGGCCCAAATGGCCTTCATGTCGCGGAACAATGTATCCGCTGCAGGGACTTCAGACAGGGATGCTAGTGGGAGAGGTGGGCGGGGCTGCAGGCCGTACACAATATAGAAGGGAGAGGCACCCGCGGATTCAGAATCTAGGGAATTATAAGAAAATTCCGCCCACGGAAGCAAGTTGGACCAGTCATTCTGACGTGCCGAGACAAAATGGCGCAAGTAGTTCCCCAGGACCTGGTTGACCCTTTCCACCTGGCCGTTAGTCTGGGGGTGGTAGGCCAAGGAGAAGTCGAGCTTCACCTGTAGTTGAGAACAGAGGGCCCGCCAGAATTTGGAGACAAACTGGACTCCTCGATCAGAGACAATTTGCATGGGCAACCCGTGTAAACGAAAAATGTGGAGAAAAAACAGGTTGGCCAGGCGCGGGGCAGAGGGTAAGCCTGGCAACGGGACAAAATGCGCCATTTTAGAAAACCGATCTGTGACCACCCAGATCACGGTGTTACCAGAGGAAGGGGGAAGATCGGTTATAAAATCCATCGCCACGTATGACCAGGGACTGGTAGGGATGGGCAGGGAATGCAGGAGCCCGACCGGTTTGCGACGAGGCGTTTTGTTACGGGCACAGGTGACATAGGCCTCAACAAACTCTTTGACACCAATAGAACTGCGCGATAAGGAGGCAAGTTTTACGAGCACCGGGATGCCCAGCCACCAATGAGCAGTGTCCACACTGCAAGATCCATTTGCGGAGTGCGGGGCTCACGTATGTTTTCTCAGGCGGTACATTCCGGAGGTCAACAGGAGCTGCGGAGACAAGAAGCTCAGGGGGTATTATGTGTTCTGGGGTCACTTCTTCACCAACCATGTCGGAAGAGCGTGAGAGAGCGTCTGCCTTCATATTCTTTTCCGCGGGACAGAAATGGATCTGGAAATTAAACCAGGAGAAGAAGAGCGACCACCTAGCTTGGCGTGGATTAAGTCGCTGGGCCGTCTGAAGGTACTGGAGGTTCTTGTGATCCGAATAGATGCTGATGGGATGCCAAGAACCTTCCAGCAGATAACGCCATTCCTACAGAGCCAGTTTGATGGCTAATAACTCCCGGTCTCCGATCGTGTAATTTCTTTCTGCCGGCGAGAACGTTTTGGAAAAGAAGCCACAAGTGACCGTTTTACCCGTGGGCCCCTTTTGCGCGAGACCCCAACAGACAAGGCGTCTACTTCTAGCGAAAAAGGTTTTGTAGGGTCCAACCGCGACAAGATAGAAGCAGAAGCAAAGGCAGTCTTCAGTTTCACGAATGCTTCCCCGGCCTCGGAGGGCCAACTTCGTGGGTTAGGGTTTTTCTTCGTGAGGGCCACAATGGGGCTATTTGTGTAGAAAAGTGTGGGATGAACTGCTGGTAATAGTTGCAGAACCCCAGAAAATGCTATATGGCCCGAAGACCAATAGGGCGAGGCCATTGTAAGACAGCAGACAGCTTTGCAGGGTCCGCCGCAACAAGTCCATCGCCCGGTGCTTACCGCCTCTCGTGTGATTCCTCACGAACCATTGCCCGGCCTACACGCTGAATAGCAGGAGTTCGCCGATGTTTTTTCAGAGAAATAAGCGGAGATCCTTCCCCCTCATCGCCCATATGATTGTCCGATTGACCTACTGCCGGGTACTAGCCTGGGGTAGAGTCTATCCCTTGTCCATTCCCGAAACACGAGCCATGTCAGAATCTATCCAGGAAAATCTTTAGAAGGGGTTCATACGAAAATCCTCCTCTCCCGGACGAAGAGCGCACGGAGTCAGCAGCGTGGTCGGGTGAGTACCTAACCTCCGGGGAATGAGCACGCCCACGGCCCGGCGCACAGACCATGGGGCCACTCCCCCCGATACCAGGGAGAGGGTCGGGGAACGGACGCGTCCGCAGCCCATCCCACGGGCTGTGGCGCTGTCCGTGACAATATATACATTTGAATAAACGGTTCCCAATAACATTTTTACATTTTTATTAAATAAATGGCTCTAATGAGTCCACCGTTGTCCAATGGGTAAGAACTAGTCCCAGTCTATAAAAATACAGAAAAACTAACCAGCATTTGGCTGAGAGTTATGTAAAGTGTATGGGCCGCTTCAGCCTCACTCACCAGTAAGTGAACACTGAAATTGCCTAGGGCAGCATAAATTCTAAATATATATCTATTGATTCTGTGTTTTCCATAATATCAAGATTTTTCCTTATTGATAATCTTAAGAAGTGTTTATATATCTTATATACTATATGATTTAGTAAAATAGAAGTCTTAGATCCTTGGAGGTTTATGCTGTTGATGAGAAAACAGTAAACTTCTTTTCAGGCTAAATTTTATCCACAGAACCTGCCTCTATGTTAGGGATAAAGGGCGACATCAGTGAATTTACATGCGTCATTTTTGTAACTTGATGCAGACACGCCAGTTTTAAATAGATATAGAGGAGTGTATAATACCACAGGATGAAAGAAAGTGTTATGCGCCAAACTTTGTATGCCAATTTCGCACCAAACTTTGGCACTTTAAAATGTGTCGTCAGTTGCATATTGCACCAAGTTTTGCTGTACGCCTGTTCATACATCTACAGAACTGCAATATATGGCAAAGAAATGGCAACGGCGAATTCATAGATGTCACCCCAAATATCTACTCATTGTTGTACAGAAAAAGAATATTCTAATGCTATGAACACATAAATTACATAATATTCTATATGAACACTAAAGGCCACATATGCGAAAACTGTTTGGGTGTAAGATGTTCTTTGTTGCCCATAGTAACCACTCAGAGCTCCCCTTTAATTTTTCCAGAGCACTATATGAAATGAAAGGGGGACTCTATTTAATTGTTTTGGGCAACATAGAAAGTCTTACACCTAGACTGTTTTCATACATGAGGCCCTAAGTATTCATACGTAGGCTATTTTTCTTTTTCTAAAGTCAAAGAATAACTAAGACAAAACACTTGATCTTTACACAATGCACTGTTTGTTAGTAGATAAAGGAGCCAGAGACATATTTTCTGCAGAGTTTTACCACCTCTGGACAGGTATATTGATGCAACTGCCATGCTGTTAACAGATGTGAATTCTAACATCTAAGAATGTGAAAATATACATCAATCATGCTGGGGTCACCACAAAGCTACGGTGGTGAGCACAAAGAATAGATGCAATCCAGAAACCTCATACGCAATGTAAACACAGGACAATATTTTCCATCAGGATGTTATGAAAACTGTTGCAGTCATTGTTATTAATGTCACAAGTGCTTTTCCACACAACAGTAATTATTTTCATTGTTGCTTCATCAAAGAAATACAGACACGTTAATTACAGCATTGAGACGGTAAATCATGCTAAATACAGGGTTTGGACGGTCATTGCAGCTGAAAAGCAATCACAAATAAGAAAAAGTTTGTGGAGAATTTACCACTTTACTAGTTTCTACTTCGTTCCTTTGCATATGGACAAGGTTACTGTTTCAAGGATATTTTGATGTCAGCCTTCTCATTTCTCTCGTGGAGACAGTCATCGAGGTCATTGACCAAAGATTCAGATAGATCTTGATTACTGTCCTCATGTTCACAGATTATCACCTCTGGCAAGGGAATCTATGGAAGATGAGAGGAGAGGTGGCAGCAGGAAAACGGGTTGACAGGATTCTCATCTGACTGATGAAATGGCCAAATAAGCTTTAAGTAAATACAAGGTCACTGCTCTTTCTAGTGAATACATCACATCAAGTCCAGGTAATTTCAAGGTTCAGCAGAGGACAGCTGGGTCACTGGTAATTTCGCCTTATCAGCAGATAACACATGTGTAACAACACATGGATATCATTCATTATTCTTTCATGAGTAATGCTGCACAAACTCAATAATCTATTGCGTTATGTCTTATAGCGCTTGAATAGTGTGCTGTTGTGAGCTATGATTCCTAGATTCCTATTCTGCTGGGAGGGAAGTAAAAAGAATGACACTGATTTCTCAGCATTGAAGCTGCTATAACGTAGCTCCTGTGGAATTACTCAAGCACTGGATTACAGGCCACAGCCCAAGGATATGGCTGTTGGTAAAAACACTGATAAGGTAGCGGGAGCCAGGAATTCTGTTCTGATAAATGGTTGATAATATCAGATCCCAGAGGAAAGGAGCATGTGAGGGAATCTGAAAATCTTAACAAGCTTGAAGGACTGGTAGCAGAAAGTCTGCAGAGGGTTTCGTTAGCTAATGAGTTCCCCTTGTTCAGCTCCGGGAAACTGTCTGATGACAGCTGGCTTCAAACTGAAAAGGGGACTCAGTGCAGCTTTGCAGCAGAGGCGTTACCAGATGACTTGTTGCCTGTTCATATCTAAGGAATGACAAGGCCCATGATGAAAGATGCTATTTGAATTTTACGGTTTACTAAAGAAAGAAAAAAACTTGTAGAAAGAAAATGTTTTTACAAGTACAAAGACTCAAATCCCACTTCTTACTCTGTACTAGGGACACATCGTGGTATCAAAACAGAAGCAAAAATCTGTAAACTGTGCTGGCAAGGTTGCTAGCAGGCATATCCTGAAGAACTGGATGCTTTGAACATAATTAGATTAGATGTCCTAGTAAAGGGACTCATTTACATATTTAATCATGACAGTTACGCCGTGTAATATTACAGATTTCAAATGATAAAATAAATCCATATATTCTGACTTTTTACATTGATCATATTCATTATGATATTACTTTTATAGGAAAATTGATCCACAGATTATTTCAATGATAGTGATGAAGCTTTTCTTTAAATATATCGGACATTAGATGAAGATTCTAAAACCTGCCTAATGTAACTGGTTTGAAAATTTGCAAAGTGGCAAAAGGGAATACGTTTATACTTGTGTTTTCTTTCTTTCCATGAGAGGATCAAAGATTTTGAGATGAAGAATAGCATAGACTGCATCAGTTTTCTTACTATCAAATCCCTGGAAACATGACAAAAAACTTGACAGATTCAATATAAATGATTAAAGTGATACAGGATGAGAAAAAAATTTATACTTTCATCACACCAGTCCACATATGTGTAGTATTTCAACTCAGCCCTTTTAAAGTCTACGGAGCTAAGTTGCGATTCTAGACACAGCATATGGTGAGGAGTAGCATCATTTCTGAAAATAGCTATGTTTTTCTAATTCTATACAATACCTTATAGAGTTTGTTAAGATTTGCCATATCTTGTCATACCATTAACAATGGAAGTTGGAAACCTACTGTATGGCCAGGAACAGACAAAGGACCACATGTATGAAAACTGTTTGTTGCCCAAAGCAAGCAATCAGAGTGCCCCTCTCACTTCATATAGTGTTCTGGAAAAATGAGAGGGGCACCCTGATTGGCTGCTATGGGCAACAAAGAGAGTTTTAGACCTAGACAGTTTTCATACATGTGTCCTAAAGTGTCCAGGACCAGAGACTCCTTCTTGTGTTTCCTGGAAATCTCTATGATTCCCTGCATCTTGACCAACTAAAATAACTCTTCTCCAGTGTTCGGGAGTATTTAAAATACAAGTAATTAAAATAGTATTTAAAATACTTGTCAGGTATTTGTATTTTGTAATCAAAATACTTTTTTATTCAGTATTTTGTATTTGTAATTAAAATACTTTTAGGAAGTATTTTAAGTATTTTAATTACTTTCTACATTAAAAAACAAATTTTGTAATTTAAATAACCCACCTCACCGCATTTAAAAAAAAACAACAGCGCGAGTCACGTCATCACTCTCGTTTCTCGTATTTCGTGCGAGGTGCGACGAGAGGGAAAATTCCAGCGTGTTCCAGCAATGCAAGTCCGCCTTGTAGTGAAGTGTGATTTATTTTTAGTCTTTAATCATCCCGATCGCGTAATCCATTCCGTAAAATTACCGTATATACTCGAGTGTAAGCCGACCCAGATATAAGCCGAGGCCCCTAATTTTACCACAGAAAACTGGGAAAAAGTATTGTCTCGAGTATAAGCCGAGGGGGGGGAAATCCACCATTGCAGATAAAAAGTCTGGTCATGTGCATTACAGCTTAGTAACTCCATGTGCCTTATCGTAATAGCAGTTAACCCCATCATGTCCCTCACATTAACCCCCTGTGTCCCTCAAATAAGAGTTACTGATATGTGAGAGACATGGAGGTAATAATTAGGTATCTTCATAAATAAGGTCCTTTATTAGTACCCCTATGTGTCTCACATATTAGTAACCCTTATATAAGGCACACAGGGATTAATATGAGGGACATGATGGGGTTAACTGCTATTAATGTGAAGCACATGGAGTTACTGAAACTAAATTAATTTCCCCAAATGCCTGACATTAATAGGCATAGTAACTAAAGGAAGGTACCTGTATGTTTCTCTTTACTGTAATATCCTCTCCTCCATGTGACAGACATCTTCTATTGGAGTCGGACACAGGGAATCCTGGCCACTGACTTATCTGCAGGGTAGATGCTAATCCTAGTGGGCTAAAGGACCTCTGATCCATTTTTTGTTTTTATTAAATTTTTTGTTTACATTTTACAAGTATTTTAGTATTTGGAAAATACTTTTGAAGTAGTATTTAGTATTTGTATTTAAAATACTTCGGGATGAAAGTATTTAGTATTTGTATTTAAAATACTTCAGTCATAAATATTTTGTATTTTGTATTTAAAATACTTTCCCAAAGTATTTTCCCGAACACTGCTCTTCTCTACTTCTATTGTATGAAGAAGCCATAAGTAAGCCAAGAGCACTTTGCCTCTTTACAACCAGACTAAATACTCAGAAATGAAATGAGAAGCCATACAAAACATAAGGCATTACATTTTCTCTCAAATCAAGGACCCAGAGTAAAGGCAGCACCTCTTTTCTCATTACATATAGTACTGTTAGCCATCTGTTAGTATATGGCATTGGATAGATTGCCAGGCACTTAACTAGAATGATGTCTCTCATATGATTATTTACATCCCATTCTATTAATAATACTAGTGGGAGGTAGGATTGGAAGGCACCTCAGTGCATGAAAGTCAAGGGATCACAGGCAGGAGAACATGGGAAGGAAACAGAAATCCTTATGTCTAGCTATAATCCTGAAGTTTCCCTGGGAAATCTGTGATATAACTGTCCATACATGGACAACAATCATATAAGTATGAACTAATTCTAAGTTGGGGTCTGTGCATGGCCTTTAAAGGATGTTCTTAAATGTTGTTTCATGGATCCTGTTCTCCACAGCAAGCTTCAGGCTTTCACTTCCTGTCCAGGGTGTGCACATTCTGCAGCAGTGATTGACATTTCAGCTCTGCTTTCCTAGCTGAGCCTGTTAGAAGGACATTGGAAGGATTTCAACAGCAGCGGAGAAGGTTTCAAAGATGTAAAGTTTGTCAGTAACATAGGTAAACAAGCTCTTGTGCCAGGACAGCTTAGGCAATGAAAGCAAAGAAAGGTGGTTGATAATTAAGGGGAGCTTGTGTACACAAGCAAGTGATATGATCTGCTCTAACTCTGAAATGAAGCAAACTAAGAACAGCAATGTATTTGGTGATAGTCTTTTTTACCTTTGCCTACAAGTTAAAAGATAAAAGATAAGTCCATTTACTGCAGACTAAATCTCTGTTACCATAAAAACAAACGTGTGCATCCTGCAGACTGCACATAGCTTCAGAGTTAATCTCTCCAGACTTCAAACTGAAATAGAGGCATATACATAGGCTTTTGGGAGTCCATTATATATTTCTAAATTTTTTACAGCAGCTTCCAAAAAGATGTGAAAGACCTAAGCCAGTTCATCTATAGATCCCTGAACCACAGGGACATTGAACAACATAGGTCATTGGCAAGTATTCCAGACACTATAGATCTACAGAGAGAGAAAGGAGCTGTATGAGGGACATATCTCACTGCATGTCTATACAATGCTAATCCTGAGTTGGAGATATATGACAGGAGTATTTTGGACATATATCTCTGACATAGGCTGACAAAGTGTGAACTCTTAGCATGACTGTGGCCTGTGAACTAACTTCAGGACCAAGGACAGAAGCCTTTATTCAATATGAATGCAGTGCAGTGGCTTTACAATAGCATATAAAAACATTCTGCTTTCAGAACTTTATGAAGGTCAGGAGTCCAATTCTGATGTTTTCTCCCCTGAAATTCGCATAACGGCATGCATTTTCACCAAGGAAAATAATGGCTTGAGCTAAGAAAATGCATCATTGAATAAACTATAACAAAATTCATACTTTTTCAAGTCTATAATAATAATAATAATAATAATAATAATAATAATAATAATAATAAAAATAATAATAATCTTTTTTCATATACTTCCTACAAAATCTACAACACATGACTGTGAAAGTAAAGTAAATAAAACAAGTAAAGTAAATGAAAGAATAAACCATGTAAACAAAGTGATTATCAGCGCATTGGATAAATGAAAAGATGCTTTGCCTTGTATGACATAATAACACAGTAGAAAATCAGCAAAAATAAAACAAATGACTATTTGACCGTGAAAACCACATGATAAGTGACTGGTACTATTGCTAATTACTTAAAATAAAATGTTAAAGTATTCCTCTGATGCCACTTGCAGATAGAAATCATTAACATCTATAAAAATTAAATGGCAGAGTAGGGAACAAACTAACATACCGTTTACTGCCCAGACATTGGCATCATCACAAAGCGTGTGATATAGATTGATATTGAAATGAGTACCCTATTTTCTTAGGCGACGCAAATGCTATAGACATAGCACTTTAATTTTTAGTATCGCCATTATGTGCCATTGTTGAGTATTGGTGGCCATAAGAGACATAAATTAACAGATCATGTAAATTACTATAACACGGCAGGCCTTTAGAAACTGGTTACTGGTGATCATAACATATATTTATAAGTATATGACAATCAGCATCAAGGGGTGTGGTATACAGTATCTCACAAAAGTGAGTGCACCCATCACATGTTTGTAAATATTTTAATATACCTTTACATGAAGATATGACACTTTAATACAAAGTAAAGTAGTCAGTGTACAACTTGTATTAAAGTGTAAATTTCGTGTATCCTCCAAATAACTCAACACACAGCCTAAACCGCTGGCAACAAACATGAAAAGATAACTTGTAATATTTACAAAAATGTGAGGCATTTACTCACTTTTGTGAGACATTGTTGCAGTGTCCGTCATTTTAACAAAAAAAACTAGTGAAGCTCAGATTTACCTCTGAGATTGAGTTCAGAACCTCTCTCGTAGATTCCATAAAAAATTATGGAAAAAGATAGTGTCAAACTTTTGCCATTCCCCCAAAAAATGGTCCAGGAGAAGAATTTTAGGCTCCTTGATGGCAAGTGGTTGTGGGGTAAAAAGCACCACAGCGGGTGCAGTGACATGCAGCTTGGTGAGGAGATGTATCTGTATAGCCAGGCTAGACTAGATACTAAATTAAGGCCAGGCCCTTCAGCCAATTAGTCGGCTGCAGAATAGGGTTCATACTAATCCAGATGACCAGAGAAGAAAAAAACAAACATTTTAGGACTTATGATAATGTAAGGGGAAGATAAATAGATGAAGACAAATATTGTCCCCCAGAGGTTGTTCCTGTCTGCTTGCTGTCCCGACCCTAAGTGCTCGACAACAACTGGACAGCAGTCCCTACCCTGAGTACATACAAACACAGAACAGACAAGACAGACTAACACAATGTAGAATATCAGGGAAAAATGGGTCAGAACCATAGAGAGTAAAGGTACAGAAGCTACAGGCAAAAAATGGAAGTCAAAAAGGGGGCATAAGGTCAGGAAATCCAAGTATGCTATCCAGAGAGTGAAAGCTAGCTGAAGAACAAGTCTATCACAAGCACTGGATAATCCTGCCAATCAGTGAACAGCGCAGAGGAGTGTAAAAAAACGTCACCACAGAGTGTGTAGGGATCTCATTGGCTACTAAAATCACATGACCGTCTTATGTGTATGTCACTGTATTTCCTGTTGAACATCATTTCAACTTTACTCTCTATAGTGAACACACTGCTGTCTCTGTGCGCTTGTTTGCCAGCAGGCAATCACACCATTTTCTAGTGATTTTATAGAGGAAAAGCTGCTGGTTAGATTAGTCGGGTGAGGGGAAATGGGGGTTGCAGATAGCTTAGGGAATCATACACATCAATAGTTAGGGAGTTCTGTATAGCTTTTGCATAGCGTATAGTTTTGTTTAGCTGGCTGCATTTTTCCCATCTTTATTCAGAGTGCCCGAAAGTTCATTTCTGCTGTTTTTGGGTCCAGCTACTGCAGAAGACACCATCAGCAAATCTGCCATAGAAAGAAATGCAATTGTTGCATTGTTGCTGCCAGGGTTCTTCCATAAGACAGCGTTAACAGATATTCCATAGAAAGAAATCCATTTGTGATACTATTTGCTAGCAGCACATTTTTGGGATACGAGAAAAGTTCTGTTTTGCTTATGGCAAATTTTTGAGATTCAAGAAGAAAACTTTATTTTTCTTGTGTTTGAAGCAGTTCTTCCATAAGAGACTGTTAAGAAATTTCCCATAAAAAGAAATCTACACTATTTCTAACAGTGTTTGATTGCTGCAAATTATTGGGATAGAAGAAAACTAAATTTTTCCACTGTTTGAAGCAGGGTTCTTGTTCTGTTAACAAATCTCCCATAGAAAGAACTCTATTTCAAATACTGGTTTCTTCTTGAAAAGTTTATTGAGCGCCCAAAAGGTAATTTTTGCTGTTTGTGGGTACAGCTAGTGCAGAAGACACTGTTAGCAAACCAAATTTTTCCACTTTTGGGGGTAGAACTCTTGCATAACAGACCGTTACCCAATCTCCCATATAAAGAAATGTATTTGAAATTGTGGTTGTTTGTTGTAAATTATTCTGATTGAAGAAAAATTAATGTTTGCCGTTTTGGGGGTTCAGTAATTGTAGAACACACCATCTCCATATGTTCTATACAAACAAATATATTACAAATAGTGCTTAGTTGCTGAAAATTAGTCTGAGTGCAGAAAAGTTTTTGTAGCTTTGGGGGTTCAGTAATTGTATAACTTACCGTCTCCAAATCTCCTACACAAAGAAATGTATTTTAAATAGTGGCTGGTTACTGAAAATGATACTGAGTGGAGAAAAGTTAATTTTTGGAAGTTTTTCAAATATACCACGTGTTATTGTCATACAGATATATATCCAGGAAATAGAGATCTGTCTGTTGCTAAATCTTACGCAACGCCAAAAAGTGTAATATTGCCAGTTTTTAAGTCCACATAACTCTGAAATATACTAGTGCATTATTGTGTTCCACATATACAGTGGTGAAAAAAGTATTTAGTCAGCCACCAATTGTGCAAGTTCTACCAATTAAAAAGATCAGAGAGGTCTGTAATTGACATCATAGGTAGATCTCAACTATGAGCGACAAAATAAGAAAAACAAATAGAGAAAATCACATTAATTTGGAAATAATTTATTTGCATTTGCAAGTTATGGTGGAAAATAAGTATTTGGTCAATAACAACAGTTCATCTCAAAACTTTGTTAAATATCCTTTGTTGATCTTCTTAACCATAGTGGAGTTTGGAGTGTGTCCCGTTGAGTTGTGGGCCCCTGGAATGGCAGAGCCCATTTCACTTTGCCCGGCCCGAGAACTTAGCCTCTGCTTGCAAGTTTTGTACGTGTGATATATGTGGTGGCAGCAAGAACATCCTAATGGGGAACATGGAGGTTCAGCTGGCAGGAGCGTAGTTATAGGGGGTGCAACCTGAGGGAGCACAAAAGCCTCTTTGACACATAAGAAGGCACTGGTTTTGTAACTGGCACATGGTAACTGGCAGGGGTGCCAATAGGGCAGTATGGGCAGTAATCTTGTCAGGGGCCCTAATCAAAAAAGGGGCCCACTGATATGTTAAAAAATAGGAACTAGTAATGGATGGCGGCCCCATTTGATTTGGCTGTATGAGGACCTAAAATGGTTAATAGATGACTGATGGCAACCTTGATAATGGGTGGTGGGGGGTGGAGGGGGAATTCCACTTTTTGCAACAGGGCCCAAGAACTTGAACTTACGCCTCTGCAGGCTGGACTAGATTGGACGGCAGTACGGCAGTACCATTGGTGCCAGCCAGAACATGCCAATGAGGAACCTATACAGGTGATAAGAACCTGTAATTATCATCCAGAAGAGTCAACTGCATATGTGGAACAACATAGTAAATAAAATTTGCCTCTAAAAGTGACCAAAAAAATTTGAGATTTTAAAATATTTAATTCCTTGGCTAACTGCATAGATGAGGATAGCTTGCAAGCGGGGACAAAGCTATAGGAGGTGCCGTGGACTACATTAGATGATTAGATGGCAGTACCATTGGTGGCAGTGAGAACATGGCAGTGGGGAACAGTGAGATTCTGGTTCAACAAGATTTGGCAATGGGGAACAGCGAGGTTCCGGTTCAACAACATTATGCAATGGGGAACAGTGAGGTTCTGGTTCCACAAGATTAGGCAATGGGGAACAGCGAGGTTTCGGTTCAACAAGACTAGGCAATAGGGAACATGGAGGTTTCGGGTCTACAAGATTAGGCAATGGGGAACAGCGAGGTTCTAGTTCGACAAGATTAGACAGCAGTACCATTGGTGGCAGTGAGAAAATGCCAATGAGGAACCTATACAGGGGGGAAGAAGCTGTCATTACGATCCATAATAGTAAACTGGATACGTGGAACAACGTAGTGAAGAAAATTGGCCTCTAAGAGTTACATATAAAAATTGAGAGACTAAAATAATAAATTCCTTTCAATGGCTAACTGAAAAGATGAGAAGGACAGCTTGCAAACAGGGGCATAACTATAGGAGGTGACATGTACTAGATTAGACAGCAGTACCATTGGAGGCAGCAAGAACATGTCAGTGGGGAATATGGAGGTTCCGGATCGACAAGATTAGGTAATGGGGAACAGCGAAGTTCTGGTTTGACAAGATTAGGTGGCAGTACCATTGGTGGCAGGAAGAACATGCCAGTAGGAAACATCAAGTTTCAGGATAACAGGACTTAGTACATATGGTGGTGGAGGCATCTAAAAAATAAAGATTTGGAGGGCTACAAGGAGGAGGAGTAAGAGGTGTATGCAGTACACATCAAGTTCATACAAGTGTATATTTCAAAATAAAATTTAGCTGTAAGACTTGTAAATCTAGCTGTTGGCAGCAGAATACAATTTGTCAAAGAAGCAGGCACAGGAACTACAGACATGAGATGTAGTGTAGTTTAAATGTCTATTTCACATTGTTAAGAAGACGTGATACAGTTTACTGGTCAGTGACATTGGCAACTGGGGCAACAAAATGTTCAGAGATCCACGCTTGATTTTTATAAATGTTAAACAATCCACGTTGTCAGTGGAAAGATGGATTCATTTGTCAGTTATCACTCCGCCAGCTGTGCTGAATGTGCGTTCTGAGATATTACTGGTTGCTGGGCAGAATAAAACTTCTATGGCGTGTCGAGCAAGCTCAGGCTATTCATCCAGTTTGGACACCCAGAAGTTGAATGAGTCCAGACTAAGTCCAAAAACATCGATGCTGAGCCGCTGGTAGTCATGGACCATGGTCTTAAGGCGGTCTTTGTGTGTCTGAATGCTGCCCTGCCTTGCTTGCATTGGTGAGGTGGTAAAAATCGATTGCCAAATGTCAACCAGTAGGATTCTGCCACACTGCCTACTGCGGCTATTTGCCATTCTACTGCTGCCGCATTGCTGATGTTGTTCCACAGTGACATTAGAATGTGAAGAAGACGCAAAAGATGTCTCGAGTTGGGTAATGAACACTGTTTCAAAATCCTGCATTCTACTGTCAATTTCTTTGGGTGGATGTAAATTGCTCACTTTTCTCTTGTAACGTGGATCAAGGAGGGTGACCACCCAGTAATCGCTTTTTTTATTATTTATTTTTTTTAGGGAAATTCAACACCAGGGGATTCTTTTTTATTAGGGTGGTAAAATTATATGCAAGACAATATGGGTACAGAGAACAGTGAAAATGTTAAGACAAATAAAAAATGTCATCCATGTCAGCAAGTATAGAAACACTAGGCTTTGCCATCCCCACGCCATGCCAGGGATTCCGCAAGTAAGATAGCAAGAGGCATTAGGCCACAAAGAAAGGAAAAAAATAAAAAAATGTTATGCATTTGTCCATCTTGTCAGAAAAAAACTGGGCTTGTGCCCCTCTTCTCTCGCTCAGGT
Organism: Phyllomedusa bahiana; assembly: GCA_025379985.1. Taxonomy (NCBI): domain Eukaryota; kingdom Metazoa; phylum Chordata; class Amphibia; order Anura; family Hylidae; genus Phyllomedusa; species Phyllomedusa bahiana. The sequence continues at coordinate 47,510 of JAODAL010007651.1, forward strand.
GCTACCTCGTCGCAATTCTTAGACAATTGACAACTACATATAATAGGCATAGCATTCCAAAATACTTAATACAATGAAAAAAAATCAAAAGACATGGTGGGATTCCTCCTATTTTAAAATTGTGTTTTCTACAATTAAAGTACTAAAAAAACTTGCATTTAAAAATATTCCTCTGAATTGTACAGGAACCACTGATAAAATACTTGAACAGATGTAGGTTATTCAGATTTGGAATCCTTGTCTCCTCCATCGGATGCTGGGACCTCGTCACTTTTCGTCACTCCAATTTCGGATGGCAGATCTTCCTTAGTTTCTTATTTCTTAGCTTCCACAGCCAGTTTAAAATTTGCTCCTTTATTTACAATTGCTGGAACAGACTTTTCCATTACAGCATCCTTTTCCTTTTTTTGTCTGTGGTTCGGCTTTTGGTAGAGCTGGTTTAGCTGACAACCGTGCCGACCTTCTCTTGGGCTCATTCTTGGCATCACCAGCATCAACAGCATTGACCAGCAAAACCCTGTGTACTCTCCAGCAAAGCTGGGTGTCAGCGTTGAAATCCCTTCCCTTCTCCTGCAGATGGAGTCTGCACAAAGAACTAACTCACTGCTTCGCATCTGCAAGCAGTTAATATGCCACAGCCAAGAGAAAAAGTTAAAAATGGATAGGATCCCTCCGCCTCTTTATCTCGCTGTTCATTTTTATTGCCTTGATGCATGGCTCATGTTGCAGGTAATGTAGCATCCAAGCACTCATGTGTGAGATGCTGCCTGGATTTCCCAAGCCTTTGGAGCGAGGGTCACTAATCGGATACTCCTCCTCTTCATACTCTTCCTGTAATCTGTGCCAACCTCTTACCACTGTAGGGTAATCAGTACCGATGGTGTCCACGCCTGCCTCCTCATCTTCCTCCACTTCCTCATCCTAACCGTCATCAAAGCCCTGGCTAGCCTCATGCGCTCTACTCTGTGAGCTGAACTACAGTCGTGAACCCCCCCTCGACCTAGAACTACCACCTAAAGAAGACCTACGCAGTTGCGAAACAGTCGGTGCCTTCTGCATCCTCTGGCGAAAAAGGCTCTGTGTCCGTCTCCTCCTCCATCTCTGCTGGGACCTGCTGCTGTTTGTTCCAGTAAAAATATAACCAGAACGGTCCTGCTGACAAGGGTATCGTCCTGACTGAGCATTTTGGTGGCCTCTTCAAAACTGCCAAGGATGGTGCAGAGATCCTTCACCTATCTCCACTCTCTATTGGTCAACACCCCAAGGTCCGCACCACTGCTAGTCAGGCCATGCGACATTTCATACTGCATAATGGCATTATGCCACTGCCACAATCGCTGAAGCATGTGGCGGGTGGAATTCCAGCGTGTTGCCACATCACATATCAGACAGTTGACGGAGAGGCCCAGATTATGCTGCAACGCTGGCAGTCATGCCGAAGCAGGGTGTGAGCGCCGGAAGTGTGAGCTAAGACCTCGAGGCTTCCTCAGCAGACAGTCAAGACTCGTATAGCGCTTGAGAAATTTCTGCACAACCAGGTTCATGACATGGCAAGGGATGTGCGCAAGTTTACCAAATTTAAGGGTAGCAAGGAGATTGCTCCCATTGTCCAGAGCCACCTTGCCTGGCGCCAGGTTCTTAGCACCCAGTCACTGGTCGGTTTGAGTGCGCAGAACCATCCACAGCTCTTGACCTGTGTGTTGATGGTCTCCAAGACAAATTAATTTGAGAACAACCTGGATTCTCTTGGCACATGATGCTATCTGTCTAGGATGGGGATCTGGATTCTGCACCATCCCAGCAGTGTTGAAGAGTGTCGGCTGAGACCCATTACCAGAGACATTGTAATCCATCAAACTCACCCAGTGAGCAGTCAGTGAGATGTAACACCCTTAACTGTGGTTACTAGTCCATGTGTCTGCAGTGAGATGGCCTTTGGTGGACACAGATGCAGCCAACGCGCTGGAGATCTTTTCTGCAATGTGTCGGGCCAGGGCAGGGACAGCTTTTCTGGCAAAGAAATGCCTGCTTGGCATCTGCTATTGGGGGCATGCCAGGGCCATGACATGGCGGAACCCATCTGTGTCTATCAGGCGGAAAGGCAACATTTCCAAGGCCAACAGCCAGGCAATGCCAATATTCAGGCTTTTAGCTTTGGGATGTTTTGGTAGAAGCCTTTACACCTGGTATACAGAAGGCTGGCTGCTGTACGGCATCTAATGTAGTGGAACAGGAACCTCAATGTTCTCCACTACCATGTTCTCGCTGCCACCAATGGTACTGCTGCCTAATGTAGTAGAACCAGAACCTCGCTATTCCCCACTGCCATGTTCTTACTGCCACCAATAATACTGCCGCCTAATGTAGTGGAATCAGAACCTCGCTGTTCCCCACTGCCATGTTCTCGCTGCCACTTATGGTGTTCTCGCTGCCACTTATGGTACTGATGCCTAATGTAGTGGAACCGGAACCTGGCTGTTCCCCACTGCCATGTTCTTACTGCCACCAATGGTACTGACGCCTAATGTAGTGGAACCGGAACCTGTAGTGGAGTCCATCTCACTTCTCGCTGCCACCAATGGTACTGCCATCTAATGTAGTGGAATCGGAATCTCGCTGTTCCCCATTGTCAAGTTCTCGCTGCCACCAATAGTACTGCCATCTAATCTAGTCCAGCCTGCAGAGGCGTAACTTGAAGTTCTTGGGCCCTGGTGCAAAAAGTGATAGGGGGCTCCTGCCAGTTACCATGTTCCATGTTTTCTTGTGTATCAGCCTTAACATTATTGGAGCCAGGTCTATGTATTACAATAAAATCAAATCTGGCAAAAAAATTAGGGCCCACTTAGCCTGTCTGGGATTAAGTCTCCTAACAGATTCAAGATAAGTCGTGATCAGTCATTAGTGTAATCAGATGTCTTGCCCCCTTCAAGAAATAATGCCATTTCTCAAATGCCCACATTATGGCAAGAAGTTCCCGATTCCCAATGTCATAATTTCTTTCTGTAGAGGAAAATTACATGAGAAAAAGGCACAGGGGCACAGGAATAGGTGCTTCAGTAAACCACTATTTCAAAGTTTCAAAAGCAAGAACGTCTTCAGGTTTCCAATTACTTAAGTCTACCACTTTTTTTGTAAGATCTGTCTGAGGTTTGGCTCTAGAAGAAAAGTTACAGCTAAACTTACTATAATAATTAACAAATCTTAAGAATCTCTGCAGGGCCTTCAGGGACTTTGGTTGTACCCGATCCAGAATAGCCCTAGTCTTAATGGGATCCATACAGGAGGCATGCAGTGTAAGAATATAACCTAGAAAATGCAACTGTTGTACCCCAAAAAGACACTTCTCCAGTTTTGCATATAAATGTTTCTCCCATAGAACTTACAGGCCAGCACATACATGTTCTACATGGGAAGACCAGAGGGAAAAATACCAAAATATCATCCATATAAATGATATCAAATTTCCCAATGAGGTTTCGAAATATGTTGTTAAAAAAATGTTAAGCAAAAGAGCATGACCAAATACTTATAATGCTCATGGGGGGTATTAAAGGCAGTCTTCCACTCATCCCCCTTGCAGATACAAATTAAATTATATGCACTCTGAAAATCAGGTTGTCCAACAAATCTGGTTGAACAAATCGGGAATGAGAGGAAGAGGGTACTGATTTTTGATGGTTATTTTATTTTATTCCGAATAGTCAATGCAAGCAGTCATCCGCCTTTTTGACAAAGAAGAACCCAGCCCCCACAGGGGAGGTAGAGGGACGATTACGACCCTTGCAAAGACTATTCTGAATGTAGTCTGTCATAGCTCCTTTCTCTGACACTGAAAGATTATATACCCGGTCCTTAGGAAATTTTACATTTGGAAGCAAGTCATAAGGGCTACGGGGTGGGAGAAATTCACTGTCCTTGTCACAAGAACACATCAAAAACTCTTCCGCACCCAAAATGCAACCGTTCACGAAGAAGCATAGAGCGCCATACTTGTGCCAAATTACAACAATACATCCACATATTAATGGCCACTACTTAGCATTACTGACCTTACACTGCTGACATCCCCCATCAAGATCATTGCCCTTGATTGCACACATGTTGCAGACCTCCTGCTGCAACCAACCCCGTGACATAAGCGTACAACCTAAAGTCGTTCTGTCACAATACATATATACAGTGGGGAAAATAAGTATTTGATACACTGGCGGCTTTGCAAGTTTTCCCACCTAAAAAGAATGGAGAAGTCTGGAATTTTTATCATAGGTAAACCTCAACTGTGAGAGACAGAGTCTAAAAAAAAAATCACCCACCAACTTGCAAGAATTCTGTCTCTCACAGACCTGTTTTTCTTTAAGAAGCCCTACTACTCTGCACACATTCATTCAATCATACTTTGGGGGTGCTTTTCTGCAAAGGTGACAGGATGACTGCACAATATTTAAAAGAGGATGGATGGGGCCATGTATCGAGAGATTTTGGCCAACAACCTCCTTCACTCAGTAAGATCATCGAAGGGCTTCGTCTTCCAGCAGGACAATGACCCACATATCCATGGCAGCTAAACAGTGACTCCATAAGAAGCATTTTAAGGGCCTGGAGTAGCTCAGCCAGTCTACAGACCTAAACCCAATCGAAGATCTTTGAGGGAGCTGAAACTCAAAATGTAGCCCAGTTTACAGCCCCTGAAAAATTAGAGATCTCGTAATGGAGGAGTAAGCCCAAAATCAGTCTGTCATGTGTGCAAACTTGGTCTACAACTACACAAAATGTCTGACTTCTGTAATTGCAAATAAATATTTCAGTACCAAATATTAAGTTCTGTTATTCTATTGTTTCAAATACTTATTTCATGCAATAAAATGCAAATTAATTATTTGAAAATCATACAATGTGATTTTCTGGAAATTTTTTTTGGATTGTGTCACTTACAGTTGATGTGTAGCTACGATAAAAATTACAGACTTCTCCATTCTTTTTAGGCGGGAAAATCTGCAACATTGCAGATGTATCAAATACTTATTTTCGCCACTGTATATGTATTTTTTCTCACAAAAGTGAGTATACCCTTCACATTTTGTAAATAATTATAATATCATTTCATTGGACAACGACTGAATTATTACTATAGATGGCCGAATTTCTCAAAAATTCGGTTCTGCTCACTTCCCTATTTTCCGACACGGAAATTCCGTTTCGGTCCGAATTAACTTCGCATCGAATCACGTTAAAAAAACATGGCTAATGTTCCAGTCTGCCGCAAGCCTGCAGGGTGCTTGTAGAACGTTATGTGCCATTCTAAGTATGCAGATTGAGCTTGGTTTGGTTCTTCTTACAATGTGTGTTTTAGGATGACACGCAACATGTGACTGGGGGCCGCCTGCTCTTAGAATCGCTTCAACTATAAAATTCCCTGGGGCACTTATAGGGCAATACTGCCCAAAAAACTCAAGCGGGAATGTATCCTGATAAAGTCATGCACGCGAAAGCTGGGAAAAAAAACAAGCTGAGAGCTCCAGTGGCAACATTAGTGACAGAGTTGTGGAGCGTGACGAGGCAGACCAGCAGCATGACGTCAGGCAGTGGCACAAATACATATCTGGATGGAGCTCAAAACAGTATTAGGCCACAGAGTGGCACAATCTACACAGTGTGTAGGGTCACTGTCAGCAGCAGCATTGAGGTCTGCAGTGGCTCAATGACATGTCAGGAGGCTGCAAAAACAGTATTAGCCACAGTAGTGGCACAATCACGACAGAGTGGAGGTCACGGCAGGGCAGCAGTATGAGGTCAGACAGTGTGCACGAATGGCATGTCTGGATGTGGCAAAACAGTATTAGCCACAGAGTGGCACAATCACACAGTGTGTAGTCACGGCGGCAGCAGTATGAGGTCAGACAGTGGCACAATGACATTATGGAGGCGGCCAAGACATTATAAGCCCAACAAGAGTGTCACAATCAACACAGTGTTGGTTGGGTCACGGCGGCAGCATTAATTAAGTCGAGGCATTGGCACAAATGACAATGGAGCGGCAAAACAGTATTATGCCACAGAGACTCTTATGGACACAATGAACAGGTGGAGGTCACGGCAAAGCAGCAGTAATGAAGGTCAGACAGTGACACAATACATTATGGCGGTGGAAAACAGTATTAGGGCACAGAGTGGCACAAGTCACACAGTGGAGGAGACCACAGCGGGCAGCAATTATGAGGTCAGGCAGTGGCACAATGACATTATGGATGGCGCTAAACAGTATTAGGCCACAGAGTGGCACAATGATACCGTGTGACATGGTCACGAGCAGCAGCATTATGAGTCAGAACATGCACAATGACATTATGGAGGTGGAAAAACAGTATTAGGGCAGACAGAGTGGCACAATCACAACAGTAGTCACTGAGCGAGGCCACAGTTATGAGGAGCAGGCAGTGGCACAATGACAAATTCTGGAGCTGGCAAAAAAGGATAGGGGCCAAAGAGTGGTACAATGACACAGTGTGGAGGGAATGCGGCAGAGCAACAGCAGCAGCAAAGGTCAGACAGTGGCACAATGACTCAGTGTGGGAGGGCACCGGCAAGCAGCCCACGGCAGCAGCAATGAGGTCAAGAACAGTGCACAATTACCGAAATTCTGGAGGATGGCAAATACAGGAGTAGGCCACATGTGGAGGGCACGCAGCAGCACAGGCAGAGCATGAGGGCAGACAGTGTCACAATGACCAGTTTGAGGGCACGACCAGGAGTACACAGCAGCACATGAGGTCAGAGAGTGGCACAATGACATTCTGCAAGGTGGCAAAGATAGTATTAGGCCACAGAGCGCCACAATGACTGAGAGCGGAGGTCACGGGCGCAGCGAGCATGAGGTCCAGGCAGTGGCAACAATGACAGAGAGTGGATGTGATGACAGGGCAACAGCATGAGGTCAGAGAGTGGTCACAATGACATTCCTGGAGGTGGCAGAAACAGTACACAGCCCAAGAGTGTACACAATGACACAGTGTGGGTGATGTCACGGCAAGCACAGCAACACAACAGCAGCATAGAGCACTATAGCTTGCACAATGACAGAGTTTGAGGTGGTGGTCATACCAGTCCCGTAAAGACGGTGTCATGTGCCAGATGGAGAAAACTATCAAGCAGATGTGTGGCAACAGGCGTTTGGCGGCATCATGAATAGAGGCTGAGGCAGTAGTTTGAACCCCGGAAAACTGAAGACGCCTAAGGCATTGGTGTGTTGGAAATCCTGGCCTGAATCCACGCCTGATTCAATCTTGACAAGGTCAGTCCGTTCAACATTTTCCCCCGTGGACAAGCGGGTTTCTCCTTGGGGTAAATGATGGCCCCCGCCGCACACAGAACACTCGCTCTGATGCCACACTACACGGCCGGGCAGGACAGCTACTCCACTGCAAAACTCTCGGCAAAGATATCGGCCGACACATCCAGTTTGGCTGCCCATATTCCCCATCGGATCTTCAACTTGGGTGGCAGAGATGCTAGTCCAAGTCGGCCACAACCTGTTGGTTGTCAGGAATGCTCCAGGACCTTCTGCTGCAGCTGGTTGACTCTGCCCCTCCTCACTAGGGCTGTGTTGAAGAAGCTGCTCATTAGTGACTCCAGACGTTAGGTTACTGCTGAGGGAGCAGGTAACGGCTCCACCCCCCCACCTTTTCCCCCAGACCATCCTCGGCAGTAGTACGTGAGCGCTGAGGAAACCCCCCTGTCCAGAACCTGTCAGAGGAGGGACTATGCCGCACATAAGTCAGCCGGCCAACTGAATACGGATGATTTCCCCTATAGTAATTTGAGTTGTCTCCCTCCTCAATAGCTTGGAAAGGCTCCCATTTGGACCGGTAGCGAGGGTCCAATAGGGTTAGAGCCAGAAGTCATACCCTCTGCCTGATGCTGACTATCGGGCTGTACACTAGCCAGGCAAAATAAGCATGCTGCGGGACTTCTGCAACAAGTGACACCGATTGTCTCCTGGCCACCATTTCCACTTATACCTGCCACGGTGCTCTGTAGTCAATCTGCCTCGACTTCCTCATCTCCATCCACCACCTCCAGCTCTCCTGCTCCCTCCCTCCTCTTGTCACCCCTTGGGTAGAAAACTCCCACATCATTTCACCAACAATGCTTCAGCTCCAATGTCATCCTCCTCCTCCTCCACCTCCATGTTCAGTCCCACCGGACTCATGTGGCCATCGAGATGTAGTCGCCACATCTGCCATCCCCTGCCCAACAGATTTTTCAGCATCTGATCCAGGACAAGAATCAGTGGAAAGACGTTATTCATCCCGTCAGTCCGGCGACGACAAATAACTTGGCCATCCTCAGCATGGCCTCCAACAAAGCTGTGGCAGGTTGTCACCTGAGCTGCCACTGGCTGACATCAAGTTACACAGGGGAGTACTTTCTGTCTGCTGGATCATCAAAAAATCGAAATGGCCTTCTCTCTGTTCATACAGTCGGTCCATACATGTGCATGCTGGAATTCCCGCGGGTGAAAACATCGCATACAGAGCGTGTTGGGGGAGGCCGTTTCTGCCTGCAACCGAGGGTGTTCCTTGGACTTTGTACAATGGATAAGGGTGCATGCACATTTCACGTTCCATGTTTCTGAATTGTTCTTAAGATCGTGTGAAGACATCAGGTAACCTTTTTACAAACCAGATGAAACACATGCGCCATGCAGGGCGCATTGTACCATCCCCTCCTCTGTCAGCCAGCGCGGACACCATGTTCCTCCCATTGTCCGTCACCATGGTTCCGATTTGCAGTTGGGCGCGAGAAAGCCACACGATCGATTTTCTTTCTCGCATGACTCTGAGCAGTTGCCTCCCCTGTGTGACTTCGTTCTCACATGCAAGCTAGGTGTAGAACTGCGTGACACCGCTGTGCCCTACACATGTGGTTATGATTTGAGCATTACTTGAGGAGGCTGAGATGTGGTGTGGTGGAGTAGGAAGAGACGCGGAATTGGCCGCAGGAGCAGCAGTTTGACAACGTGGAGAAAACTGCTCTCACAGTCCTAAGTTTGTTGGTGTGTCCTGGGCAGGAAGCACGATTCCCCACCTTGGGTGGCCGTAAAGTAACATGTAACTGTGCCCGTGACCGTAAGTTAACAGCTCCAGACGTCCCGGTCTGCCGTGTACCTTTTGAGGACATAACCGATAAGCTCAAGGACTGACCCCACTTTTCTGTTCACATATTATTGAAGAGCTGTACTGCCTTTTTGAAAAGAAATTACGGCTTGGGGAAACTCTCCTAATCTCGGCTCGGCCACGAAAAGCCATAAGTTACTCTGAAAGGTGGCAGAGTCCACCATTAGTATAATGGGTATTGTACTGAGGTACCGAACAACTTGGACAGGAGCAACAGTCAGCTGCTGCAACCTAAGATGTTGGACGCATACTGTTGTCTCTATACAATCCCTCTGCTGAACTACAGCTGCGCCATGAGTAGCGAGGAGCAGTAGCAAACTGACCGGGAGAAGGATGTTCAAAGCGAAACAGCTTCCCTTCTGCAGATGTGTGTATCCATGACTGGCTGAAATGTCATGCGAGCCACGGCCGCAGTGCTGTGCTCCCTTCAAGCGGCAGGCATGTACCACCACATCAGAGCCACGTATCTTCCCTCAGGCCAACCCGGAGTAGACGCTGTAAGTGTTGACTCAGTCCGTTGTGCCAACAGTTAGCTCCCCTGCCACGCATCACTTTCCTTCCGCACAAATCCTACATATACCCAAATTCTGCTCCTCCGTTTCCTTATGTCAAAGAACTGCCACACCCTCCCGAGTAGCTGATTTTTTATCCGCCCACGCTCCGCACTGAGTGACTACTGCCTCGCCTGCTGCCGTAACGAAGGCGCCCAGAGAAATTACCCCTGAGCCGCTACTGTCTTGGGACCTCGAAGCTGGTTTCTACCCCGGGCCGGGCTTGGCTCCCGACCTCAACTACACAGCAGCTACTACCCTAGCTGACTCACTGCCACACAGACCCACTTGCATGGCTCGCCGCTGCCTCGACGTTCGCAAGCTGACGCCCTCGTTCTCCTGACGATATGAAGACCCGTTTGCTTCACACGGCTCCCAAGTGCGTCGGCTACATCATCAATCTATTTGTGTTATCATCGTCACTATTCTACTGTCCTCATCACCGGTCTTGGAGAGCCCGAGGAGCTGACCTCTCATCACCACATTACCTCCCCTCCGACGCTCCACCATCTATACTTTCCGCCTACCTCAAAAGCTTGGGATATTGGCCCAATTTCTTCCGCTGCCTAAGTTATCTGCTGACTGCCCTCCTCAAATTGTTCATACCTCGCTATATAGTGGCTCTGATCCCATACCACATAGTAGATCCATAGGCCTGAGTGTGGTGAACTGGATGGGACAGAGGCGGGCTGATGACATGGTGAGTGGGCCCGCTGACCGCTCCCGGGCCATGCCAACTAAGTTTTGTTGTCTGAGGTTCCCACCGACCTTGGCTGGGGATTGTTCAGATGTTCATCTGGGAGGAGAGGATGACCTAGTCAACCATTTCAAGAACCTGAACAACAACACCGGCCGTCTAGATGACATCGGCAGATGTGGCCACACCGAGTGACCCTGCAGCGACTCTCCCCTTGCATGTTGCAGCGACCTGGGGCCCGTTTCAGAATGTTTGTGGCCGACTCGCCACTCGCAGTTTGCAGAGGCCTGCCACCTCTCAGTCTGACATACTTGTTTTGTTCTAGAAATGTACAGACACTGTTTTGATGAAGCTATCGTGTATATGATCAAATATACACTCCCTGTTTTTGACCTCCAAATGAACCCAGTAACAAGCTTGAGGGTAACCCTTGGATATAGAATGCGCTCCACAAATGGCCAGGAAAAATTACTTGTATGTGTCCGTTTACAAGCACTTGTGGTTTTACTAAAGGTAAAAGCACAAACATTCTTAATTATACCTTCGCCTTGTGTGAATATGCTACAAGAAAAAGTATATATTTCGGTGTTGAAAAATGACGGTTATTTTTGTCAGCACATGCAGCAAAATCAACTGCTTAATTAACCCCATGGGATGTAAATGCTAATAGAATTGAGCGCACCACAAACTAGTAGCTTTGTAAGCGTTTTACAAGGTGTGATTTTCTACGCCACACAACAAGAGATAAAATTGTAATTAACTTTGCTTGTGTGAATTAAGCTACCAAACAAAATATATATATTTTGGCGTTGAAAAAGACGGTTTATTTTGTGTCAGCACACCATCAAAACAACCCTTATTAACCCCTGGATTGTAAATTGCGCAAACTAGCTACATTGAGGCCCACAAACTAGTAGCTTGTAGCGTGTTACAATTGCTGTTTTCTACGCACACCACACCACGAATAACAGTTGTAAATTAACCTTTGCTTGTGAATTAGGCTAAGGAAAAATTTATAATTTTCATGCGTTGAAAAAGACGGTTTCTTTTTTGTCAGCACACCAGCAAAACAACGCTTAAATTAACCCCCTGGATGTAAATTGCGCAATATAATTGAGCCGACCACATACTAGTAGCTTTGTAGCGAGTTAAAAATGCGTATTTTCTACGCCACTACAACAACAATAGATAAAATTGTTAATTAACCTTTGCATGTGAATTATGCTACCAAAAAAAATATATCTATATATTTTGGCGTTGAAAAATACCGGTTTATTTTTGTCAGCACACGTCCAGCAAAAACAAAAACGCTTAAAATAACCCCTGGATGTAAATTGCGCAATAGAATTGAGCCCCACAAACTATACTTTTGTAGCGTGTTACAATTGCTGTGTTTTCTACGCACACGAACAAGAGATACAAGTTTGTAATTACACCTTTGCTTGTGAAATTAGCCTAAGGAAAAATCTTATTATATTTTGCGTTGAAAAGACGGTATTATTTTTTGTCAGCACCCAGCAAAACAAAACGCTAATTAACCCCTGGATGTAAATTGCGCAATAGAATTGAGCCACCACAAACTAGTTAGCTTTGGTATCGTGTATACAATGGCGTCTTATCTAACCCACAAACAACAAGAGATAAAATTGTAATTAACCTTGCTTTGTGAATTAGGCTACCAAAAAAATAAATATATTTTGGCGTTGAATAAGACGGTTATTTTTGTCAGAGCAAGCAGCAAAACAACGCTTAATTAACCCTGGATGAAATTGCGCAATAGATATTGAGCCACCACAAACTAGTAGCTTTGTTAGCCGTGTTACAAATGGCGTATTTTCTACACCACACAACAAGAGATACCGTTGTAATTAACCTTTGCTTGTGAAAAAGGCCTAAGTCATAATTTAAATATATTTGGCGTTGAAAAAGACTGTTTATTTTGTCAGCACACCAGCAAAACAACGCTTTAATTAACCTCTGGATGGTACCATTGCACCAAATAATGAGTCCCACAAACTAAAGCTTTGTAGCGTGTTACAATTGCGTGTATTCATACGCCACACAACAAGAGATCACAGTTGTAATTAACCTTTGCTTTTGAATTAGGCCTTAGGAAAAATTGAAAAATATTTTTGCGTTGAAAAAACGGTTTATTTTTGTCAGCACAACCAGCAAAACAACAACGCTTAATTAACCCCTGGATGTAAATTGCGCAATAGAATTGAGCCTACCCCCCCCTATAGCTTGTAGCGTGTTACAATGGCGTAATTTCAACACCACACAACAAAGACTAAAAATTGTAATAACCTTTGCTTTGAATAGAGGCTACCCAAAAAAATAATATACAATTGCGATGAAAAGACTGTTTTATTTTTTTTGTGCAGCCCCCATCAAAAACAACGCTTAATTAACCCCTGGTGAAGAAAAATGCGCATAGAATTGATCCCACAAACAGGTACTTTGTAGGCGCAGTTACAATTGCGAGTTATCACTAACGCCACACAACAAGAGAACACATTTTGTAATTAACCTTTGCTTGTGAATAAGGCTAATGAAAAATTTTATATCTTTTTTTGCGTTGAAAAAACGGTTTATTTTTGTCATCACACCAGCAAAACACGCTTAATAACTCCCTGATGTAATAGCGCAATTAGAATTGAGCCACCCCAAACTAGTAGCTTTGTAAGGCGTTTACAATGGTGCGTATTTTCTACGCCACACAACAAGACGATAAAATTGTAATTAACTTTGCTTGATAATTATGGCTACCAAAAAAAAAAATATCAATAGTTGCGGCGTTTGAAAATGACTGTTTTATTTTTGTCATGCACAGCAGCAAACAACGCTATAATTACCCTGGATGTAAAGTTGCGCAATAGAATTGAGCCACCCACAAACTTTTGAGCTTTGTACGATTACAAATGGCCAGTTAAATTCTTACATACCACACAACAAGAGATACAGATTGTGTAATTAACCTTTGCTTGTGAATTAGGCTAAGGGAACAATTTTATATATATTTTGCTTTGAAAAGAAGACTGTTTATTTTTGACAGCACGAACCAGCAAAACAACGCTAATTTAACTCTGATGTAAATTGCACCAAAGAAATTGAGTCCCACAAACTATTAGCTTGTGTAACGTGTTACAATTGCGTGTTTTCCCAACGCCACACAACAAGAGATAACAGTTGTAATTAACCTTTTCTTGTTGAAATAGGCTAAGGAAAACTTATATATATTTTGGCGTTGAAAAAGATTTTTTACTTTTTGTCAGCACACCAGCAAAAACAACGCTTAAATAACCCCTGGATTTAAATTGCGCATAGAATTGAGCCCCACAAACTAGTTAGCTATTGTAGCGTGTTACAAATTGCGTGTTTTCTTTCTACGCCACACTACAAGATATACTGTTGTCAATAACATTTTCTTGAGAATTAGGCAAAGGAAAAATATTATATTATTTATCGTTGAAAAAGACGGTTAAGTTTTTTGTCAGCAACACCAGCAAAACAACGCATAAATAACCCCTGGATGTAAATTGCGCCAAAGAATTGAGCCTCACAAACTAGTATCTTTGTAATCGTGTTACAATTGCGTGGTTTTCCTACTCCGACACCAACAAGAGATACAGTTGTAATTAACCTTTGTTGCTTTGTGAATTAGTGCTAAGTGAAAAATTTATATATATTTGTGACGTTGAAAAAGCACGGTCTTCTTCATTTATTGTCAGCAACACCAGCAAAAACACAACGCTTAATTAACCTCTGGATGTAAATTGCACCAAAGAATTGGAGCCCCACAAAACTAGTAGCTTTGTAAGCATGTTACAATGCGAGTTTTCTTTCTACGCCATACAACAAGAGATACAGTTGTAATTAACTCTTTGCTTGTAGAATTATGCTACAGTAAAAAAGTTATATATTTGGCGTTGTAAAACAGTTTCTTTGGGTCCAGCACACTGCAAAACAACGCATAATTAACCCCTGGATGTAAAATTGCGCAATAGAATGAGCAGCCAAAAATGAAGTGTTAATTGTTTAGTAAAAACGCTGTTTCTTTTAACTGAAAACAACAGGAACTGGCTTAGATCCACTTGGATATTGAATGTATATGCATCTGCAGTGTCGCACACTGGATAACAGATCCAATACCCCAAAACATCAGAAACAGAACATACAGAGAACACTCTAGACCAAGCAGAGACACCCCACTAAAATCGCTGTGTAAAAATCAGTCTTCAGAAAGCGCTATCACCGCAGCAGCACCTTCCTATCAGTAACAGGTGAGAGCGTACTGCGAGCTTCGCCAGCGGCGCAAACTTACCCCCCACCCACCTCCCCCCCCTCCCCCCCCACCCCCACCTAGAGCTCGGGTCCCTTAATAAGTGCGGTGACTCACAGAATCCACGCCGGTCTCTGATTGGCTTCATCTCTGCACATGTCCATGCAGGCTATGCCCTTCTTGTCTCCCAGTGTGCTTTGCCCCATGTAACGCCATGTGTCTCGCAGGCCCATTTTAATCAATGAAACAAGCAACACTTCGATCACACTAAGTAACCCCCAAAGTCCTGACTTCGTTCCGAACCGAAGTTTTCCTGAAATTCTATCGAACGAATTCCACTTTCGCTTAATTAGAAATCAATTCGCCCATTTTATCCCCCCCCACTAGTTAATGACACATGATACAATGAAAAATAGTCAGTGTACAACTTTTAGTTAACAGAGTAAATTTTTGTGTTGAAGCACTAAACAAACATAACACAAAGTCATCGAATGTCTAAACCACTGTGCCAACAAAATGCGAGTACATCCCTAAGAGTGAAAATGGACAAATTGTGGTCAAAAACGAACAAATATTTTGTGTTGGCCACCCATTATTTTCCAGCACTTAGGGCGGCCTTAACTACTCCTTGGGGCATTAGGAAGTTTCCTAGTGCTTCACAGGTTGACGCTGGAAAATTCTTCCACTCCTCCATGATGACATCACAGAGCTGCTAGAGGTTAGAGACCTCGCGCTAGTCCATCTTTCATTTGAGGATGCCCCACAGATTGCCAATAGGTCCTGGAGACTAATCTGATTTACAGACAGATCCAGCACCTTTGACCTCATTTCTTATAGCAAGGCAGTGTCGTCTTGGGGACTCAGATTGGGTTCAATTATCATGTTTGAATACTGCCCTGCAGCCCAATTTATCCAAGGGAAGGGATCAAGCTCTACTTTAGTTGTCACAGTAAACAATGATGTCCATTCATGGTTCCATCATGAACTGTATCTCCTCACAGCCAACAGCGCTTATGCAGCCCCAAACCATGACATTCCCACCCACCATGCTTAACTGTAGGCAAGACACACTTGTCTTTGTACTCATCACATAGATAAGTGGTTACACCCTGACTGCTTATCTAGCTTAGTAGTCGCTTGACCACCTCCAGCTCCTTCATTTGCCTTTCTGCTCTACACCAGACTTGACTGACGAAGGCCAGTTTTGGCTGAAAATTCTTGAAAATAGTCTGGATTACTTATATTGCATTAACTGTCTACTAAAATGGAGATATGATCACATAGCCTATACATGCATCCGTCCCCACCCTACCCATACCTCTATATCTGCACAATGCTCTTCCCCCTTAACCTGCTTCCCCACTGTTACCCACGATAACCTTTCCTCTCTACTGTCCAAATCCAATCTCACTGCCAGTAGTCTTGACCCACTGCCATCCCACCTCATCCCAGACTTTAGTGCTGTTATCATCCCAGCCCTCACCCAACTTTTCAACCTATTGCTAACCTCTGGCATCTTCCCTTCCTCCTTTAAACATGCAACCATCACACCCATCTTTAAAGAAACATTTCTTGACCCATGCTCCCTGTTCAACTATCGCCCTCACTTCACTGCTTCCATTTGCCTCCAAACTCCTCAAACAGCATGTCTATCTTCAACTGTCCTCTCACCTCTCCTCCAACTCTCTTCTTAACTTACTACAATCTGGTTTACGACCTCCCCAATCTACCGAAACAGCCCTATCCAAGGTCACCAATGATTTAGCAAATGCTAAAGCCTCACGCCATTACTCTGTCCTTCTCCTCCTAGACCTGTCCTTTGCCTTTGACACTGTTCCCCTATCAACTAAGGGAACGTGTGGGCAACTCCCAGTACAGAGTCTAAATCCCTCCTCTAATGATAGTGAGTCTCTACTCTCAAATCGTGAATTTAACCAACATCACATTAACTTCACATGAGCTGCAGGTTTTACGAAAGGGTCTTTCTTTTGTCCCCACAATGAGGTTTAATCTCTTTTCTTGGACAAAAGACCTTCATCTTTTTGCAAGAAAGTTGAATTGGCGTAAAATTTTTTGCATAAGGGGGAGGTAAACTAAGAGAGTGCCCTTTTGGGGATACCACCAAAAATGTTGGAGGATGTGAGACTCCTTTATGATTTGGCAGAGGTCCCTCAAAACGAATTGGGAAAAGGTCCTTTCACTCAGTTAAAAACTAAAAGTACGAGGATCCCCCCAATAAATGATGTCTCCTATGTAACTATTCATGATTGTGAGGTAATGAACGATCTGACCGACCTTCAAAGGTCAAATTGGACTAATATGTCAGGTTTTAGAGATGAAGGGGTCGCTATGAAATCTGCCAAAAATGAGTCCATATGCATAACGCCCTCAGACAAGGGCGGCAATATTGTGATCTTAGACCGCCTCAAATATTGTGAAATGTGTCATTCCCTCTTGTCAGACAAATCCTGTTATACAGCTCTGTCCACTGATCCCACAGTTGCTTTCCAATTAGAACTAAGAAGGCTCTTACTCAAAGCTAAAGAGCATGAATTAATTGATCAGACAGAAATGGACTTTTTGTATCCCCGTTTTCCGAGAGTGGCTACTTTTTATGCCCTCCCTAAAATTCACAAAGGGGTTACACCCCTCAAAGGCCGTCCGATTGTATCAGGCAATGATTCACTCAGCCAGAATAGTGGTATTTATCTGGACCATGTCCTGGCTCCATTTGTACAATCATTGCCTTCGTATATTAAAGATACAACGGATTTACTTAGTACTGTCTGAGGGACTTTTCAGTTGTTCAACATACGTGCCTAGTGAGATATAGATTATGAGCTCTCTATACCTCTATACCACATCACTTGGGCTTAAAAGCTGTGAGATTTTTTCTGTTAACGAGGGTTACAAACCATTTAAGGGACATAATGATTTCTTTTGGAGCCTTGAGTTTTGTCAGACAATTAACTATTTTTATTTTATGTGGGTGGTCTTCCACCAGTACGTGGGTTCAGCCAATGGGCACTCAATGCGCCCCAGTCCTATGCAAATCTGTACCTCGGCTGGTGGGAGGCCACCATCGTCTTTGGTGATGACCACCCTCCTTTTTCAGACAGAATAGCCCTTTGGGCAAGATATATAGATGACGTTCTCATTTTTTGGAACGGCACACGGATGTAGTTTCTGTGTCAATGTTACAACATTTGAATGGTCAGCACTTAATTTGAAATATCACCTTTGGAGTATGAGCCCAGCCACTACGCGATTGATGGACATTAAGTGTCAATTAAGATAACCATTTAGGCACTTGGTCCACTACTAATTAAAGAAACCTATTGGCAAACCAACTCCCTCTTAGCCGATGGAGAGTCATCGTCCCACTTCCCTAAGGCGGGGTATCCCCCGTGTACAAATCTACTGTCCAACTCCACAATTTGTTTCTTCTATTGAAGAATATAAAAAAGAGGCTAATTATCTGCTGGAACGCTTTCTGGCCAAGGGTTATCCAGACTACATTCTCAGACAGGCTTATCACCATGCCCGGTCAAAGAATCGTAATGAACTCTTGACACCTAAAACTAGTCAGAAAACAGAGAATGACAATCGTATACGACAGATAGGTACATTTGATTGATGCATGCCCTCCAGAGATTTAGAAAAATCTCTTAGCCGCCATTGGCACATTTTGAGGATGGATACAGACCTCAGGGATTATATCAGTGATGTTCCATCTATCACTTTTAGAAGGGGTAAAAATATTCGGGATTTCCTGATGAACAGTCATTTTGTAAGACCTAAGAAAGAACTATGGCTTAAAAAGCCTAAAGGCTGTTTTAAGTGTGGCGATTGCTCTTTCTGTATTTACATGGAAAAGAAATCTTCATTCACAGATCGTGCTGGAGAAAAAGTTTTCTCTATTCGACACTTCATCAACTGCAAAACAATGTATGTGGTATATTTGATTACCTGCACATGTGGTAAAATGTATGTTGGAAAAACAACCAGACAACTTAGGCGCAGAATAGGCGAACATTTGGGTGATATTCGGAATCACCGTGAGACTTCAGTCTCCAGACACGTCCATTTGCAGCATGATGGGAATCCAAAATGTCTGAAATGGAGGGGGATTGATTGTATAATCCCTTCACCAAGACGTGGAGATCTTGATAGACAGCTCCTACAGAGAGAGTGCTTCTGGACTTTTACTTTACAGACGAAAACACCTAATGGTCTTAATGAACAAATGGAGTTCAGTAGTTATATTTAATATACTTTAATATACTATTGTATCTAGGTACCATTCAGTGCTAATAAATATCAAGAAAAATCAAACACTAAAAACCATGGGCCTTTTGTGATCTTATTCAATGATTCGATCTGTATACTGCCTTTAAATGTCGTTTGTGATTATCAAAAGGTGCAGGGAACAATTTCCCTTCATCCCCAGCTACGGAGCGTTCATATGTAAGTGCTTCTTTGTAAGCACGGCAGAATGTTCTCCCTGCGCATGCGCCGTCTCTAAGAACGCTGTCGGCGCTAGTGACTCTTGAGCGCATGCTCTGCAGCTAGGGACGCTCCGTGCGCTTGTAACTATGAGCGCACGGTTATGAGGTCACGGCAGGCGCCTATCAAAGAGCGCCTTAAAAGCCGCGCTCATGCTGCTCCACGGCGTCTCTTTCCTCAAACAGCCACCGCTGGTTCACCCTTACAGGATGAGAGACGAGTATCTTCCATCTAGACACTTGGTAAGTGATCTTTCTGTGTAATTGGTGAAGGACATATGTAATATATAGATTGGATTTTATGTATTAGTAGTCTATTAAGGTCTTCCCCTTCTGTTTTTCCCTCTTTATAGATCCAATGTGCTGGTGGGCATTGGTACTTATGAGTGACTTTGAACTGTAAGTAGTATCGAGGCAGTCCTGTGACTGTACCAGCCCCTTTTGATGTTACAGCATTTTGGATTTAGCTCTAACATAAGTTGTATATATATTATTGCAATTGTGCCCATTTTTCTGTGGCTTGGTCTTCCTAATCTTCCCCTGAGGTGATCTTTGTTATTGCTGGATGATCGAAACATGTCATGTTGGACCAGACCATAGGACTCAATAGGGCTATTTCTGTGTAGGGCTAGGCCCCTGGCAGGAACGCCCTTATCGGGGCGATTCACCTGTGATATTGAGGTGAGGGCTTAGCTTAGGCTGTTAGGGTGTTTGTAGGGTTTGTCTTTTCGCTTATATATTTTTTTTTCTTAAACAATTTTTATTTGCAAGACAAATTTACAAAGAATATGTCATACATTATTAATAGTATCTAATTGACATCACGTGAATAAATACACCTTTGTATGATAGAAGTTTGAGAAATGTCCTTATCTTACAATTTTTAAACTGTGAATCAAAAAATAAGGAATAACATCTAATAAACTGAAATTAACAGAAATTTGAACATCCTTTAGTCCTTGTTGGCTATTACTAAGGTCACTATTGCGCTAATAGACAAACTCCACCTGATATATCCACTGGCCAAAATGGGGAAAATGGGGGAACAAAAAAAAAAAAAAAAATCGTAATTCCCACATTACTTCTTCCAACCACTAGTCTTTAACTTCTAATTTTCCCAAGTTACCTGCAAGTTTCTCCTTTAGATAGTAAGAAGAATATTCAAAAGGTTTCATATATTGGTCAACTCCTGGTCGGTGAAGGCAAAGTCCATACAGTTCCTCCACTTTTTAACAAATTTTTTAATTGAGCCCTCTTTGGATCTTTCTGTATCCAATTTATCAAGGAAGAAAATTTCTCTCAATGTTCTGAGAACTTCCCCCAGATCTGGACTACTTTCTTGCAACCTGTGCCTTAAAATGCACTTTTTAGCTACCAAAAGGGTAATATGTAGACCTTTATTTCCAGACAGAAGTCCAGCGTCCTGACCATCCCCAGAGCTGACCTGAACATAATGGATAATAGTTGCCAAAGGGTCTTCTTCTATCTGCAGCTTCCAAATTTTCTGTATTAACTCTCGTACATCTTTCCAGTATTGTTTTAATTTAGGACACCTCCATAATCCGTGTATTAGGTTCGCCTTATCCAAACCACATTTCGGGCACGCTTTAAGATAGGGTGAGGGAGCATTTTTGAATGGGATGTCAAAGGCGTAAATTGCTTTATGCGCAATTTTAAAACTCATCTCTCTCCAACTTTCATTAATGATAGAGGTTCGTACTCTGTCTAAACCTTTTTTGGATTTTCCAAGATGCATCATTGTCTCCAAGTTCCTTGTTCCAGGAAGTGAAAATTGTATCTCTCTTCCCTTCAATTTCTTTATCTCTAAGTCTGCCATATAATTCAGCCAGAGATTTACCAGATGAACTTGAACCCAATAACGCATCAAATTTATCATCTCCTTCTGCTTTTGCTATATCTAAAACTTGGGTTTTACAAAAGTGTTTGATTTGCAAGTATTGGAAATATTGTCTATCTGGTAGCTCATACTTTTCCTTAATTTCTTGCCATGTGAGAAAACGCTTCTCTTTATCATGAAATAGATCTTTTAATTTATTTATATTCTTTTCTTTCCATATATTAAAAAGTTTATTTTCTCTTCCTGGTGTGAACTCCGGTAACTCCCATATATCTATATATTTTGATATATATATTGGCAGATGAAACATTTTTCTGATTATTTTCCAAGTACAGATCGTATCTCTCAATACTACACTGCCTTTAATATCTACTGGAAGATTTTTATAAGGTGTATGTAATAAAGACTTAATCTTCCAAGGATACGCTAATTGTTTTTCTAACATTAAGTTAGAAAAATTACTCGAATCCCAAATCCAGTCCCTAACGTGTCTTACCAACGCTGCTATATTATAACCTCTAATATTTGGCATTTGAAGTCCACCCAAATGCTTTGGCATAACTAGTTTATCATATGCCACTCTGGGTCTTTTTTTTTCCAGAGAAAACCTATGAAAGCTGTACGTAGCTTCTTAATATCTTTGTGTTTCAACAAAATTGGCAAGTTCTGGATTGGATACAATAACCTCGCAAAACTCACCATTTTTATTAGGTGTGCCCTACCAAAAAGAGAAAGTGGAAGATTTTGCCACCTATCTAATTCCTGGAGAATCTTGTGAAACAGGGGATCATAATTTAGATTATACAGTTGTGAAGACTTTTTTCCAATTTTAATACCTAAATATGTTATATGCGAATTAACAATTTCTACCTGAGTCTTAGTTCTAAGTGTCTTTTCTAAATGACCTAATGGGAGTAGTTGACTTTTTGAAATATTAATTTTGTAACCAGAGATTTTGCCCACTTCACTCAGTTTATCTATAACTTTCTGTAAATGTTGCTCTGGAGACTCCATAAAAATCAGCATGTCATCTGCAAAACAACATAATTTCACTCTTTCATCCCCAACTTTTATTCCAGTGTATAAGTTTCCTTTTAGCAACATTTGTATTAAGGGTTCAAGAGCTATGTTAAACAACAGGGGTGACATAGGGCATCCCTGTCGTGTGCCCTTTCTTAGGTGAATTGTATCTGATAAAAAGCCTGGAGTATGTATCTTAGCCTGAGGATTATGATAAATTGCTGCAATAAAACTTCTGAAATCTCCTTTAATACCTAGCTTATCCAAAACTGAATTTAGCCATTTCCATTTTACCATGTCAAAAGCTTTTTCTGCATCGACAGCCAGCAAAGCCGCTGAGGATTTAGACCCTTCCCTTTCTATTGCATCTTGTACTGTGATAACCTTTCGTATGTTCGCCACCGCCGACCTTCCCTTGACAAATCCACACTGGTTTGGTCCTATCAATTTAGGCAGATAAATTGATAGTCTGTTGGCCATAATTTTTGAGACAATTTTGACATCCTGATTTATCAGTGATATTGGGCGGTAAGAACCTGGCAACAATGGGTCTTTACCTGGTTTTTGAAGAACTTTAATATGGGCTGTATTCCCGGATATCATTACCGTTTTTGTGGCTATAATTTGTTTAAAAACCTCACTTAGTGTTGGAGTAATTTCCTCTGCCAATAGACCATAAAATTCCCCGGGGTACCCATCTGGGCCAGGTGCCTTTCCCTTTTGTAACTTCTTAATTGTACTAATTATTTCTTCTTCTGAAATCGGGGCATTCAAAAATTCTCTCTCTTCCTCGGTCAGGGTAGGTAATGAGATAATCCCCAAAAACGTGTCATCATCTAAATCCAATTCTTGTTCTTCTTCATAAAGCTTTGCATAGTAATTTTTAAGAATAGTATTAATTAATTTGGGATCTTTTTGTATTACTCCTTTTTTATCATACATCCCTTGGATTAGTGTTCTTTTAGACTTTCCCCTAGCAAGTTTGGCCAGCAATTTACCTGCCTTATTACCGAATTTAAATAGATCTAGTTTATATTGATCATTATACATAGATTCCAATTTCGTTTGCCATTGTACAAATTCACTTTTTGCTTTCTGCCACTCTTGTTTATTTGCTGCTGAAGGGGTTTGTGTGAAATCTGTGTATTTTTTCCTCAATGATACTAAAGTTTCCTCATACTTTAGTTTTGTTTTTTTCTTATATGCATTTACATAAGACATTATCTGGCCTCTCAAAACCACCTTTGCCGTGTCCCAGAAAAGGAAAGAATTCGACTTATGCTCCACGTTATTTTTGGAATAATCCCACCACCAACCCTGTAACAATTTCTTGAACTCTTCATCTTTTGTCAAAAATGATGGATACCTCCAAATTATATCCGTGCCCCTAGGATAGTCAGGCTGAATTGACATTTTTAATGGAGCATGGTCTGAAATAACCATATCCTTTATATCTACCTCACTTATTTTACCTAACAGCCGTTCGGAGATCAAAAAATAGTCAATGCGTGACCACGAGTTTTGGGCATGTGAATAAAATGTAAATTCCCTTCCCTCAGGATTATTTATGCGCCAGACATCGTTTAACCTACAGTTCTTTGAGAACTGGGACAACAGAGATGTTTTTTGATGGTCTACTATATCAACCTTATTCTCTCTTTTCCTATCTTCTCTGTTATCCATTACTAAATTAAAGTCTCCCCCTATTAATATCTGCTGTTCGGTGTCAGCTAATACTTTCTCCTCCAGATCCCTAAAAAAGGTTCTGTTTGGATTATTTGGTGCATATATGTTATACATACTAATTCTACCTGATGGGGTATCTAATACAAGATGAATCATTCTACCATCTTTATCACTCTTATGAGATACCACTGAGCATTGCGATTGTTTACTAATTAAAACCAACACCCCTGCTTTTTTATCTTTAGCTGGAGAACCAAATACTTCCCCTACCCACAATTTATTCATCCTGTCAAAGTCCCTTTCTGTGAGATGTGTTTCCTGTAATAATGCTATATCTATATTAAGCCGTTTTAGATGCCTTATAATCATCATACGTTTATGTGGGGACCGTAAACCCTTTATATTCCAAGATACTATTTTCATATCCATGTTATATTATTCAAATTGAGAAATGTATCCCACTTAGGAAATATTTCAAATATTTCAACCAGACCAGCAAGAAAATACTCAGAAACAGCCAAGAATAGGACTCTGACAAAAACCAAACTACCTGAAAAAACAAAAAACCTTGAGGAAATTTCTTTTCTAAAACTCTCCCACATTTCCTTCTTATCCCTCTTATTCTGGACTTCTCTTTTTTCCCTCATGTTACATCTTTTCAAAAGACCCCGGCACCCCCCACCAACCAGATTTTACCGTAAAAACATACAATATGGAAGAACACTATTAAATATGTATGGTATTGAACTATAGCTTGATGACCCCTGCTATTCTATCATAGAAACGCTTTTAGGAAACATAGTCCTGAAAACAGAACCCACTTCACAGTCTATTGTGTGTAGACGGCATTGCACAAGTCTGTATTACTGAAGCATTAACACTTATCGTTTCCTCGTCGACCTCGGGGGTAATGGCGGCAATAAGGATTCTTCAGACCTCGATGGTGATGTTCGGTCGTAGGCCACTTGTCTTCTTGGTGGTGGAGAGGATGAGAGACTTCTCCTCACCCAAGCTCCTCTTCCTGTATTCTCTTGACGCTCTTGTTCTTTTAGTGAACCAGCCTTGTCAATGTGTTTTGTTATAAAGTCCAAAGCTTCCTCTGGAGATTGAAAGGCTTCTGATCTTCCTTTTGGCAAGAAGATTCTCAATGTTGCTGGAAATTGTAGTGCAAAATTTATTTTTTTCTTCATCAAAGACGAACACACTGTGGAGAAAGCTCTTCTTTTTCTAGAAACCTCAGCGGAATAGTCAGCGAAAATCAAGACTGAATGTCCTTTAATAAGGGTCTTATCCCTTCTTTTTTTGAAAGCTTGTAATAAATCAGTCTTGTCTCTAAAATTCAAATATTTTACTATCACGGGACGTGGTTTATTATTAGAGCCTTGACCCGTTTCTCTTGGTGGGCCTATACGGTGGGCCCGTTCAACGGTGAAAGTTCCTAGTATTCCCATGCTGGCCGGGAGATCCTTTTCACATATAGTGCTTAGTTCACTTTGGGGAATACTCTCTGGGAGGCCGATTATTCTGAGATTATTACGTCTAGATCTATTTTCAAGATCTTCTAGTTTCTCTTGTGTCTTAATATGGCTTCGGACTAACTTTTGCATAGTGCTTCTAACCCCTAGAAGGTCATCTTCGATGCCACTGGTACGCTGCTCCAGCTCAGTGATTTGCTCCTTATGCGCTGCGGTTTCAGCCTGTATCTGTTTCATAGTAGCCGTCACCATTTGCTCCAGAGATTGTTTTATTTCAGGACCAATTATTTTTGCCACTTCTATCGCCAAGGATTTATCATTCCTCCTGATCGCTCCCCTCTGCCTCTGATATCTGTGATTGCTGCTGGGCTGCAGACTTTGCCTGCCTTGTTGATCTTGGGGGGTCAGGCGCCATGTTTGTGGATGGTCTGGAGGTTTAATTCAAACAGCACAGGTGTTTTCTGTTTATAATGTTAAGTGTTTAATTCAGGCAAAAGTAGCTGGAATACATAGAATTCTGACAGATCTGCAGGTACTTGTAGTGAAGATTATTTCTGGCTGAGAAGCTCAGTGTTTTCCTGTGTTATGCAGCTCTGGCTGAGCAGTAAGACACTGTCCATGTATGGAGGGGGCTGCCCCTTAGGTGACCTCTCTTGGTCTTTGCTTGTTTGCTTTGTTAAGTTGAATTGCTGGCACCCTTTGTCTCCTGGATCCTCTCTAGGAGCTGCTGGTGTCACTGTCCCAGTGCTGCTTTATCAGTGCTGCCTTTTGATTCAATTAGGCTGTTTGTAAGGCTAATTAGAGCAGAGCCTACCTTAGACTCCCCTCTCTCCCCTGTGAAGCAGGAGCATCCTGTCCAGGAGCTGTAATGAAGTTAGCAGGGGCTGTGCAAAACTCCTGATAACCTGGACACAGGCTCTGGAGGTTGTTTGCTGTTCAGTCGTGACCTCCAGGTCACTTTTGTATACAATTAAGCCCGCAGCTCAGGCTTTCTGGTGGTGAGGGGGAACGGAGCTCCTGCTGTGTGCTGCTCACATGAGGGCGCAGCAACCGGAAGACTTTTAGCTCATATTAATTTATTCTATTCTTAATAGATGTTCACTTTTCTTCATAGGTGTCTATTATTTTTTTATGAGGTGTGACTATTTATTAAAAGTAAAGTTTTATGGCTTATTTCCTCTTTCATTGAACTTGCACTGTTGACCATTCCCTCCTGCTACAAATCCTCTCCTCCTTCGGCATCATGAACTTGGCCCTTTCATGGATCTCCTCATACCTCACTGATCAGACATTCAGCATCTCTCACTCCCGCACCACCTCCTCCCCCTGCCCGCTCTCTGTTGGTGTCCCCTACTGGTCAGTCCTGGGCCTACTACTCTTCTCTCTCTACACTCTTGGCCTGGGTCAGCTCATATCCACACATGGTTTTCAGTACCACTTGTATGCTGATGACACCCAACTCTACATCTCCAGCCCAGATATTAACTATCTGCTCTCCTGGATCTCAGACTCCCTATCGTCCACTTCCTCCTTCTTCTCCTCCCATCTCCTAAAACTAAATCTGGAGAAAACTTAATTCATCATCTTCCCACCATCCCACTCAATTCCTCCACCTGATCTCTCTATCACAGTCAACGGCTCTACACTCTCACCTGTCCCGCAAGTCCGTTGCCTTGGGATAACCTTCGACTGCTCTCTGTCTTTCAAACCACACATCCCAACCCTTACCTCAGCCTGCCGTCTCCACCTGAAAAATAGCTCCTGAATCCGCTCAGTCCTTGACTTCGACACTAAAAAAAGACTAGTCCATGCCCTTGTCTTCTCCTGCATAGACTACTTCAACACCCTTCTTTGTGGCCTCCCATTTAGCACTCTCGCTTCCCTTCAAACCATCCTCAACTCTGCGCCCGTCTTATCCACCTCTCTCCTCACTACTCCTCTGCCTCTCCCCTCTGCCAATTCTTTCACTGGCTACCCATTGTCCAGCGAATTCATTTCAAGTTACTAACCATGACCTACAAGGCTTTCCATAACCTCTCCCCTCCATACATCTCTGCCTTAATCTCCAGTTATTTCCCCCACGCAATCTCCGCTCCTCACCGGGCCTTCACCTCTGCTCTCCTCTTGTCAACTCCTCGCACAACAGTCTGCAAGACTTCTTCCGTGCTTCCCCCATACTCTGGAACTCACTACCCCAACACATCATACTCTCCCTCCCTTTCACCAGCTTCAAAAGCAACCTGAAAATCCATCTCTTCAGGATAGCCTATAATCTACAATAACCCTGCCGCCACTGAGCTACCCCACAAACATGTCTGCAACTCACCTTCTGTCCCTTTCCTCTTCCATTGTAGATTGTAAGCCAATCAGTACCAGTTGTAAGTCACTCATCGTCATTATCATTGTACTTGTTTGACATATGTTGTATATGTAACTCCCCCCCACCGGAATGGAATTATTGGCGCTTTAAAATAAATAATAATAATATACACACACACAAACGTGTATATAGCAATGCTACATATCTATATATATATATATCTTGCTACATAATTACATAATACGTTGTATGTATACTGTATACATACAACGTATTATGTAATTATGTAGCAATTATTATTCTGATTTCATGTCTGGTTTCAAATATATATATATATATAATATATATATATATATATATATATACACTCACCGGCCACTTTATTAGGTACACCATGCTAGTAACGGGTTGGACCCCCTTTTGCCTTCAGAACTGCCTCAATTCTTCGTGGCATAGATTCCACAAGGTGTTGCAACGATGCTCAATTGGTACCAAGGGGCCCAAAGAGTGCCAAGAAAATATTCCCCACACCATGACACAACCACCACCAGCCTGAACCGTTGATACAAGGCAGGATGGATCCATGCTTTCATGTGTGTTGACGCCAAATTCTGACCCTACCATCCAATGTCGCAGCAGAAATCGAGACTCATCAGACCAGGCAACGTTTTTCCAATCTTCTACTGTCCAATTTCGATGAGCTTGGGCAAATTGGAGCCTCAGTTTCCTGTTCTTAGATGAAAGGAGTGGCACCCGGTGTGGTCTTCTGCTGCTGTAGCCCATCTGCCTCAAAGTTCGCTGTACTGTGTGTTCAGAGATGCTCTTCTGCCTACCTTGGTTGTAACGGGTGGCTATTTGAGTCACTGTTGCCTTTCTATCACTCGAACCAGTCTGCCCATTCTCCTTTGACCTCTGGCATCAACAAGGCATTTCCGCCCACAGGACTGCCGCTCACTGGATGTTTTTTCTTTTTCGGACCATTCTCTGTAAACCCTAGAGATGGTTGTGCGTGAAAATCCCAGGAGATCAGCAGTTTCTGAAATACTCAGACCAGCACTTCTGGCACCAACAACCATGCCACGTTCAAAGGCACTCAAATCACCTTTCTTCCCCATACTGATGCTCGGTTTGAACTGCAGAGATTGTCTTGACCATGTCTACATGCCTAAATGCACTGAGTTGCCGCCATGTGATTGGCTGATTAGAAATTAAGTGTTAACGAGCAGTTGGACAGGTGTACCTAATAAAATGGCCGGTGAGTGTATATATATATATATAGTTGAAACCATATATATATAGTTGAAACCAGACATGAAATCAGAATAAACCTTACCTGTTTTATGTTTGCCAAATGCCAGAATGATGAGTGAGAGAATTTTCTAAAGGTATTTTTATAAGTTTAAGTGTTTACATACATTTGATTAGTATTTGTTAGCATTGATACTTGAACTGTATGACTGTATCAATAGTTGATAGGAATTTTGGTACATTCCTCCTGACAGAACTGGTTTAATTGAGCCATGTCTGTAGGTTGCCTTTCTTGCACCTGTCTTTTCATCTTTGCCCATACATTTTCGATATTATTGTGATCAGCGCTTTGAGATGTCCACTCCAAAACATTGACTTGGTTATCCTTAAGCCACTATGTATCCAGTTTGGCAGTATTCCTCAGGTCGTTTTTTTGGAAGACCTATTTCCACCCAAGTTTTTACTTCCTGACTGATGTCTTGAGATGCTGCTTCAGTATTGCCACATAATCTTCTTTCCTCATGATGCCATCTATTTTGTGAAGGGCACCAGTCCCTCCGGCAGCAAAACAACCCCAAAACATGCTGCTGCCACCCCCCTGTTTCACAGTTGGGATGGTGTTCTTAGGCATCGAAGCTTCTCCTTTTTTCCTCCAAACATAACGATGCTCATTATGGCCAAACAATTCAATTTTACTTTTGTCAGACCATAGTTCATGACTCCAAAAATGTAGGTCTTTGTTCCTGTGTGCATTTTCAAACATTAATCTGACTTTTATATGTTTCTTTTGGAGTAATGGCTTCTTCCTGGCAGAGTGGCCTTTCAGCCCATGTTGATACAGTACTTGTTTCACTGTGGATAATGACACAATCTCAGTAGCTTCCGCCAGCATCTTCGCAAGGTCTTTTGCTTTTGTTCTTGGGTTGATATGCACATGTCAGACCAAAGCATGTTCATTTCTGAGACACAGAACCCATCTCCTTCCTGAGCGGTATGATGGCAGGACATTCCAATCTTCTTTATACTTCTGCATAATTGTTTGATGAACAAGGCACCTTCAGTTATCTGGAAATTGCACCCAAGGAGCATCCAGACTTGTGCAAGTCCACAATTCCTAATATCTTGAATGATTTCTTTAGACTTTCCCATGATGTTACTCACAAAAGCAGTGTGTTTCTGGTGTGGTTTAAAAAATACATCCACAGCTTTGTCTCTAATTAACTCAGATGTTGCCAATAAATCAGGAGCTTCAAAAGACCAGACATCATCATATGAGCTGTCCCAAATTGTTTAAAGGCATAGTAATCCTAGTGTATGTAAACTTTTGGCCTTGCAGAAAGTAATAAAAATGGCTTAAAAATGTTTCCCCCCCTCTCATTATTCTTCCATTTGGCAAATATAAATAATTTTTGTAATCCTAATTGACATAAAATGGGTAAGGTTTATTCTGAATTCATGTCAGATACTGAGAAAAACATGGATATGTGTCTTTTTATATAGTGTATGTAAACATCTGGTCAGGGGCGTCGCTAGGCAGATTTATTCGGGGCACAAGCCCCGAATAAATTTGCCTGTGCCCTGAATGTCTGCGGCTCCAGGCTGCTGCCGTGGACCTGGAGCGCTCCTCGGTGCGGGCACCGCCCGCCGATCTCTCTGACTGCAGGGCCGTTTCTCCGCGGCCGCGCAGTCAGAGTCAGGGAGAAGGCAGGACGGATCGGGACCATCCTGTCTTCTCCCCTGTATGTACAGCGCTCACCAAGCAAGGTACATACATCTCAGCATCGCAGGGGGCGTGACGCGCCGCTTTCATCACCCCCCTGCGACGCTGGGATCTCTTAAGCCGGCAGCCTCTGCGCGGCTCAGGAGGTCCCGGGCCCCGTGAGACGGCGTAAGTGGCGTGATGACATCACGCTGCTTACACCATTCTCAAGCTACAGGACCTGAACGCGCAGACCGTGCTGAAGTGAGTAGGTTTTTTAAATTTTATTTTTATTAGCTAAGGGGGGCATATTAATGTCTATGTGGGGCATATTACTGGCTGAGGGGGCATATTAATGGCTATGGGGGCATATTACTGGCTGAGGGGGGCATATTACTGGCTGAGGGGGCATATTAATGGCTATGGGGGCATATTAATGGCTATGGGGGCATATTAATGGCTATGGGGGTCATATTAATGGCTACTGGGGGCATATTACTGGCTGAGGGGGCATATTAATGGCTATGGGGGTCATATTAATGGCTATGGGGGCATATTACTGGCTGAGGGGGCATATTACTGGCTATGGGAGGCATATTAATGGCTAGGGGGGGCATATTATTGCCTATGAGGGGCATATTACTGGCTACGGGGAGCATATGATTGGCTACAGGGGGCATATTTTTGGCTAAAGGGGGAAAATTATTGGCTAAGGGGAGCATATTACTGGCTAAGGGGCATATTACTGGCTAAGGGGGGCATATTACTGGCTGAGGGGGGCATATTATTGGCTAAGGGGAGAATATTACTGGCTAAAGGGGGCATATTACCTGGCTAAGGGGGCATATTACCTGACTAAGGGGACAGTAACCTGGCTAAATGAGGCATATTACTGG
Organism: Phyllomedusa bahiana; assembly: GCA_025379985.1. NCBI lineage: Eukaryota > Metazoa > Chordata > Amphibia > Anura > Hylidae > Phyllomedusa > Phyllomedusa bahiana. The sequence continues at coordinate 78,920 of JAODAL010007651.1, forward strand.
CTACAGGGGGCATATTACTGCCTAAAGGGGGCAGTAACCTAGCTACAGAGGGCAGTAACCTGGCTAGAGGGGCTAATAACCTGGCTAATGGGGCAACTACTTGGCTAAAGGGGGCTACAACCTGGCTACAGTGGGCTACTACCTGGCTACAGGAGGCAAATATTACCATTTGGGGCACTATAGATGGGGAGTTTGTATAGAGATAGGAATTTGTAGAGAATGATGATAAAGTGAGGAGTCTAAGATGTTTGTTTTGTACATTCTACAGTGAAGAGTCAAGGCCGGGAGAAGGTGTCATGGCGTCTGGGACAGATGGAGAAGATGGCGTCTCTTTTGTACATTCTACAGTGAAGAGTCAAGGCCGGGAGAAGGTGTCATGGCGTCTGGGACAGATGGAGAAGATGGCGTCTCCTGTGAGTCACTAAATGTAACTGCAGTGTAATCACTTATATTTCTCCTGAGCCTAAATACAACTTGTATCTAACACTATATGGTCACTGTATGGCGGTGGTATATGTACAACTGATGTCACATGTGGGAGTCGCGTTTGGTTAGGGTCTGGCAGAATTATTTGAACCTTAAGTAGTAATAGTTTTGGGTCTCGGTTTTGTATGTTTTTTTTTTGTAACATTGATTCGTCTCGTAGATTGCTCCATGTATAGGTGGATTATTTGGTGACTTATTTGTAAGATATTACACTGTAATATTGAGGTGAGAGGTTTTGAAAATGCTAATTTGTCAGCTCTGATTTTCATTGTACAGTGACTGCTGAGGAGATGGACAGGATCTATGTGGAATGTGCAAAAAATTAGTGACAGGAACAGAAGTTTTTTACTTTGTAAAAATACATCCGCAATTGATAATGTGGCTTGAAAAATGCCGTGTGCACCCAGCCCTACTCAGAAAAACTTAAGGGCCCGGCCCTGGATGTTTTCGAATCCTAGCAACGCCCCTGCATCTGGTTTCAACTATATATATAATATATGATAACACTAGCACATAGATTTGCTTGCAGTTAGTACTCACGGAATAGGACGGCTGTTAAACTATATATATATATATATATATTATTATATATATATATAATATATATATATATATATATATATAATTATATATATATATAATATATATATATATATAATATAGTTTAACAGCCCTCCTGTTCCATGAGTACTAACTGCAAGCAAATCTATAGTGTTATAAAAGTTTAAGTAAACTCGTTTTATGACAGAATGTTTCAACTGCTAAATCAGCTTAAACTATATAAATACAGTATCTCACATATGTAGGAGGGCATGTGTGTATGTATACATGTATGTATGTGTATATATATATATATATATATATATATATATATATATAATATTATATATATATCGTATTTTTCGGACTATAAGCCGCACATAAAAGCCTATAATTTTCTCAGAAATCGAATGTGCGCCTTAAAGTCCGATGCGCCTTATATATGAATCAATTCTTCATTTGGGTTTTTAGGCTTTGTTCAGAACATATTTACAGCTAATTTAGTAACACTTATTTGCAACTGATTTATAACTGATTTCCGATTGTAAGTACGTTCTGAAATCAGTTACAAATCAGTTGCAAATAAATGTCACTGGCACGTATTTCGCAACGGAATTACAATCCCCATTCTTTACATGGGCTGATTCCGACGCAAAATATGGCACAATAAGTGGCAGGACCATTGTAAATGTGACCATATTGCGGCCGCAATCCGCAGCCGCAATATGGCACGGAAATATGGAGAATGGCCTATACGGCCACCATAGTCAGAAGCATCACTGCGTGTGGTGATACCTACAGTTCTTTGTGCAGGAGCCCCGCAGAATATCTGTGTTTCAACATTGTGTGTGCATTCAATACCGTACTGTAAGTTTTTTATACCCACTACCCCCAAAAATGCCTCCTGTTAAGAGAAATTCTTATGATGCTGATTTTAAGCTTAGAGCTATAAGTCATGCAGTAGAGCATGGAAATAGAGCAGATGCAAGAAATTTAAACATTAATGAATCAATGGTGCGTAAGTGGAGGAAACAAGAAGATGCCCTACGCCAGGTAAAGAAGACCAAACTGAGTTTCCGAGGAAACAAAGCAAGATGGCCACATTTGGAGGACAAATTAGAACAGTGGGTTATTGAACAGAGAAGCGCAGCTAGAAGCGTCTCCACTGTCTCTATTCGACTCAATGCCACAGCGTTAGCACGCGATCTGTGGATCAAGGACTTTCAAGGTGGTCCTTCATGTGCTTTCGTTTTATGAAAAGGCGTAATCTCTCCATCCGCACCAGAACTACTGTCTGCCAGCAACTCCCAAAGGATTATGAAGAGAAGCTGGCCATTTTCCGCACCTACTGCAGAGCCAAGATAAATGAAAAGAATATCCAGCCAGAACACATCACTAACATGGATGAGGTCCCCCTCACTTTCGATATCCCCGTACAATGTACTGTTGAGAAAACAGGGACCAGTATGGTATCTATACGTACCACAAGACACGAGAAGTCATCTTTCACTATAGTTCTCGCCTGTCAGGCTATAGGCCAGAAACTACCACCCACGGTCATTTTTAAGAGGAAGACTTTGCCCAAAGAACAGTTTTCAGCTGGTGTCATCATCAAGGCTAACCCAAAGGTCTGGATGGTTGAGGAGATGTTGAGCGAGTGGCTGATGGAGGTCTATGTCAAGAGACCGTATGGATTTTTATACAAATCCTCATCCCTATTTGTCTGTGACTCCATGCTCACCCATTTGACCGATACTATCAAAGCCCAAGTAAAGAAAATGAATTCGGAGCATGCCATCATTCCGGGGGGATTAACCAAAGAGCTCCAGCTGCTAGATATCGTCATCAACAGGGCATTTAAAGTTAAATTGCGAGCTGCATGGGAGAATTGGATGACAAAAGGTGACCACACAATCATCAAAACAGGGAGGCAACGCCGTGCCAGTTATGCCACTCTGTGCAAATTGATCGTGAATGCCTGGGAGAAGGTATCAGTCTCCAGTATCATCCGAGATTTCAAGAAGGCTTGAATCATCAATGAAGAGCTAAGCAGCAGCAACGAGACTGACTCAGACTGACCCGAGAATGCTTGATGCAGAAATCGTGCAACTGTTAAACTCCGACACTGAAGATGAAGAATTTGCTGGATTTGTGGTGGATGAATGAACTGAAAAAGTACTGTAAGGGTATTGATTTTTGTTACAACTTTACAAGTTAAGAGTTATTGTGAAAGTGTTGAATAAAGTTTGGCTTGCTGTCTGAGCTTTGTTTCATTTAATGCGCCGCACCTTATAGTCCGGTGCGCCTTATAGTCCGGTGCGCCTTATATATGAACCTAGTTGCCTTAGCAGGCACTCAATGATAATGCGCCTTATAGTCCAAAAAATACGATATATATATTATATATATATTAAATATATTATATATATATAGTATATATATTATATATATTTATATAATATATGTACTTCAAATTATATCCGATATAAGATGTAGCAAGGCTAGGTTTCTCAATACAAACATACAGATTGTGTTATCTGGCACAATGAGATAATATGTCACCTGTTGTTTTCAATTTTAGATTCTGTCAATGAGAGATTACATGCAGTTTTTTTTCCATTTATTCCTATGGATAGTCACATATCAAAAAGAGTGACATCTATATCAAACTTATCTCCTTTGCACCGAGAAACCCAGCTCTACTACATCTCTGTAGGAGCTTACACTATCACATAGTCAACATAAATGTCTATTGTTATAACCCCATCTGACATTATAGATGGGTTATCTATTCAACATTATATGAAAGGTTATCATAAGGAGAATTTCACTTACTCTCACTGCAAATGGAAGAAAGAATACATGGCTGTTCACATCAGTTAGTGCTCCAGATGGCCAAAGAAGAATTGTTGATGATTATTTTCTTCCAACATTTTTCATCTTCAACTGCAAGATATCCAGAAAGACTAGCAGATTGAAATCTGACTTGACAAACAACTTTATGTGATGGACCTGGCTCTGTGATGGAGAACTGTAAATCTTGGAGATTTGATGGAGGTTCTACTTTGAGTTACGTCATTAACTTTAGCTTCTGACCTTGGTCTAGTATCTACTGCATCCCATGTGGTCAGGGAATAACAAATGTATTGCTACTACTAGTATGTTCCTAGCATTTATTCAGCAAGAGCCATTCTACTCCATGTGTACTAACTGCTAGCAAATCTATGAACTAGTGTCAGCAGTAAACTTGTTTTATGCCAGACAGTTTAAAGGGAACCTGTCACATAGGTTATGCCCCCCTTGCTGAGGGCAGCACAAGCTAGTGTCAGACCTGCTGTTTCCAGCGCTGTGTCCCTTATTCTGTAAGATGCTGTAGTTTTAGAGCATTTAATGCTCAAATCTTATTCATGAGCAGGTGTTAGCCCCACCCACCAAAGGCTAGCCCCGCCCACTGACAGTTATTCACCTGTTTCTACCTATTCAAAGTAATAGGTTTATCAGTTGAGGTGGGTGGGGCAAGCCTCAGGTGGGCGGATTTAAATTAAATACACGAAAACTACAGCATCTTACAGAATAAGGGACTCAGTGCTGGAAACAGCAGGTCTGACACTAGCTTGTTCTGCCTTCATCAAGGGGGGCATAAACTATGTGACAGGTTCTCTTTAAGCTGCTAAATCATAATTTTCTTATTCAGTTGCTAAGAATTTTGTGGAATTTCATGCCAAGTTAGGTATTTCCTCCTTTCATTATCCATGATACCTGGAAAGTTACAAGTCCATTTAGTTAAATTGTGTCTCCAGACATAGGTTTTAATATTTAAAAGTAGAACATCTGTGCTAACTGGGGAACCAAGTTAAATCATTTTAATACAGTCAAATGCCTTCTCAGGAGGAACCTCCTCTCAGCAGTTTTTATAGTTTGGCAATTATAGTAAATTCAGTTTGGGTTAAAGGGGGAAAAATTTAAAGGATACAATTTTATAAAAACACCCGCCCTTCTTTGAAAAATTTATGATAATTTCTTATTAAAAGGGAAAATTGAATTAAACAAGTTTTTTCTCTCAAATTAAATTTTTTTTTTAAAGGTTTCCAAAAAAAACATATTGGTTCAAACCCTTTACCAAACATTGTCACCCCCCCCTTTAAAAAAGGCAACCAGATTGATATGAAAGAAGGGTTTGGGGTTTTAATTTGGCTCAGTTTCACACAGAAGTAGGCAACCGACTTTTCTGCTTACAAAGTTACATCAGTGAGATTCAGAATTAAACACTTTTAGATTGAAAATTCTGACACCTATAACTAGAGAGGGCAAATTTGTTTCCCTAACGGAAATTTGGAAAATTTTCTTTTTAAAATTTCGGGAAAAAACTTCGGTTCAAAGAAAAAGTCAAAAGTTTGGGGGACTTTGGGGTGAAGGGAAAGTGGGGTTTTTGATTGTTTAAAATGGCGGGCGACACATGGAAATTCAGGGGGCAAAGCACTAGGAGGGAAAGGGCATGCCTGCATGACATGGGGCGGGAATGAAGAAAACAGAGACCGGCGGGTTTCTGGGGATGCCCACCGCATTTAATATAATTCCGAGGTTAAAGCGGGGTAGTTTCAAAAACCTCCACTTTACTGATAAAGGGAAAAGGTTTTCCCCGCGGCTGTTTTGTTACTAAAGGGAACTTTTTTTTAAATTCAGTGTTTTTGGGGGGTGTCTGGGGCTTGTCTCAGAGACTGCTTTTTTTAACGTTCTATTTCTGTTTTTTTGGGGGTTTTGGATTGAAATCCAGTGTGCGTTCCACTGCAGCTGCATATACTTTTTAAACCCATTGTAAACGGGCACATTGAATACCCAAAGGGGGCTCTTAACCCATTTCCCTTTTTTTTGAAATTCATTTAAAAAAAACAGCGTTTTACAATACAAATAAAACTTCATTTTCGGCAGCTAAATTTCCCTTTGGCGAAATTTTTAAAATCCGGGGGTTTAATTTTAAGGTTGTTTTTCACTGTGGACCCCAAGAAACCGTCTTTTTCAAACCGCCAAAATAAAATACTTTTTTCCTGTAGCATAATTCACAACAAAGGGTTAAATACAATTTTATCTTCTTGTTTTTTTAGCGAAAAAAAACACGCCATTGTAACACGTTTACAAAGCTACTAGTTTTGGAGTGCCCCAATTGTAGGGCCCGAAATTTTTAAAATCCAGGGGTAAAAAACGTTGTTTTCCCAAGCTGGGTGATCCCAAAAAACCCCGTCTTTTTAAAAACCCCCCAAAATTTTTAATTTTTCCTGTAGCAAAATTTCAAAAGGGAAAATTTTTAAATTTTACAATTTTAAATTCTTGTGTGTAGCGTAAAAAAAAATTGCCTTTTTAACACCCCTACAAAGTTCTAGTTTGGGGTGGCTAAATTTGTTTGGCAAAATTTACATCCGGGAAATTTTAATTAAGCTTTGTTTTTCACTGGGGTGATCCCAAAAACCGTCTTTTTCAACGCCAAAATATATACATTTTTTTGTAGCAAAATTCCAAAGCAAAAGGTTAATTACAATTTTATCTTCTTTTGTGTACCCGGTAAAAAAAACACGCCATTTTTTAAACACGCTAAAAAATAGTAGTTTGTGGGACCCAATTTTGGGGGCCCAAAATTTACATCCGGGGGTTTAAATTAAGCGCCCTTTTTTTCAGCTGTGGTGTTCCAAAAAACCAAAATTTTTTTCATGGGCCAAAATATTACTTTTTTTACTGTACTAATTCAAAAGAAAAGGTTAATTACAATTTTAATTCTTGTTGGGGTGGCGTAAAAACCCCGCTTTTAAACACGCAACAAAGCTACAAGTTTTTTTTTGGCCCCAATTCTTTGGGGGAATTTTACATCCGGGGGTTTAATTAAGCGCTTTTTAAGCTTGGTGACCCCAAGAAACCTCATTTTCCCCGCCAAAATAAAAACATTTTTCCTGTACCTAATTCACAAAAAAAGGTTAATTCCCAATTTTATCTCTTGTTGTGTGGCGTAGAAAAAAACGAAATTTTAAAACCACGCTAAAAGCTAGTAGTTTGGGGTTTGGGCCCCAATTTTTTTTCCCCAAATTTTCACCCAAAGGGGTTAATTAAGCGTTGTTTTTCAGCTGTGGGACTCCAAAAAATTCTTTTTCAACGCCAAAAAAAATATATACATGTTTCCTGTTCCCTTTTTTTTCACAAGCGAAGTTTAAAATTTAAAAATTTTTACTTTTTTTTGGTGTAGCGTAAAAAAAAAACCCTTGTAACAACGCTACAAAGCTACTATTTGTGGTTGGCTCAATTTTTTGGGCGAAATTTACATCCATTTTAAATTTTTAAGTGTTTTTTTTTAAGCTGGGTGACCCAAAAAACCGTTTTTTTCACCGCCCAAAATAAACTTTTTTCCCCTGTAGCCTAATTCCCCAAGAAAAGGGTTAAATTTTAAAATTTTTAAAATCTCTTGTTGGGGGGGGTTTAAAAAACCGAAATTTGTAAAAAACCCAAAAAGTAGTATTTTTGGTGGTTGCTCAATTCTTTTGCGAAATTTTTACATCCAGGGGAAAAATTAAGCGTTTTTATGCAGTTGAACTCAGTAAAAAAAAATTTTGGGTTTTTTCACCCCCCACAAAAGAAATTCTTTTAGCAAAATTCTTTCCCCGGGAAGGGTTTTAATTATGCCCTTTTTTGTGCTTTTAAAATTCTTTAAAAAACAAAAGTTTTTTTAAAAAAAGGCAAAAAAACAAGTAAATTTTTCCCCCCTTTTTTGGAGGGGAAAATTTTACCCAAGGGGTTACCAAGCTTCTTATTGGGTTAAATTGGCGTCAAATACGGGGTGGGAAATTTACTTATACGAAAACCCTTCACAAACAGTCTGTAAATTTTGGGAAAAAAAACAGTATTCAACAAAAAGGGGGAAAGGCCCCTTCCCCTGCGAGGGGCAGGGCAAAAACTTTTCCCCGGCCCCCAGGTCGAGCACAGAAAGGGGGAAGTCGCAGAAAGGGGTCACCGGGTGGGCCAAAAACTGCCGCGTAAAAGCGGCCCGTGTATGATTTAGCAACCCAAGGGTTCTTGTTTGGGTTTGGACTAGGCCCTTCCATTTCCCTCCCAATGAACTTTTGAAACCCCACCAAAAGAGTCGGGGGGAAAACTCAGACACAACCCTTGGGTTGGCAGGGCCCCGGGGAGCGGTAGCGTCCCCTCCCCCTTTTTCCTAAACCCCGCCTTTTGCCCCCATCCGTTTCCCCTCAGCCAGAGATCTATTTTTTGGGGTCTGGGCCCCGCCCCAAATATATAGGGGAATGAAAAAATTTGAGGGGGCCAGCACACTATTTTGGCGCGAAAAAAAGGGGCCAAATACCCCCTGCTTCTTGCAGTAGGCGGCCCAAAGTATGATTTTTGAGAGTGGATGGGAGGTTCTGTTGGGGAGGGGGGGGCCTCTCATAACAAGAGGGTGATGAGGACAACGTGACATGAAACACAAAAAGAAGGGTTTTGCCGACCAAAATTGGGGAGCCGGGGGGAGGCAAGGGCTTCATCTTTCTTTCGGGAAAAGGGGGAGTCAGTCGGCGTCAGGCAGGGGTGCACCCAAAACCAAGGGGTCGGGTGGGCCCGGTGAGTCGCAGGAAATAGAACATTTGGTGAGGCCCGGGACCCAAGGGGGCCCAGGGATAAAAACCCGTTTCGCGGGTCCGGGGAAAGTACGGAAACGGGGGCTCAGCGGGGCCAGGGGCGGTTTTTGTCCCCTCATTTTCGGAGCTTTGGGCGGTAAAATCCGATACTCGTCGGTGGAAATTTCTTTGCTAAGCACCAAAGGGAAAGCCGAATAGGGGTATAAAAAAGAATCTGAAAGGGAAAAATTTGAAGCGGGGCCAGGGAGCTAACGTTGGCCCCACGGCCCTGCATCAACACATGAAAGCGTCCCCAAAATTCCGGTCCCAAGGTAAAAACCGTGGCTGGGATGTGGTGGCCCATCCTGCCGCCCCCAAAAAAAAGCCAGCAGCAGCAGCAGCGCCCAGGGGACGAATAAAAATTCGGGCCAGTCAAGGCTCCCCACCCGCAAAGGGAACCCGGGTTTCCTTTGACATATCTCCCTCCGATGCCCCTCGCAAATCAGGCCCCACTCGTTCGCGAGGCGATTGCAAAGAGACAACAGTTGCGTCCAACCATCCGGGGGGTCCCAGCCTAAACCCGTGTCCGCCCAAGTTTTTGGGTTTACTGAAAGTCCCCCCCTTTTCCCAAAATTGGGGGGCTCTGCCCCCCCTTTTTCAGAGAACTAATGGCTTTTCCCACCCGAGATGGGGGTTTCCCAACCGAAATTTTCCCTTTCCCAAAAACATTTCCCCCAAAGCTTTTTCAAAAATTTATTAGAACAAAAGGGGGGGCCAGTCCTTGGTTTTTCGGTTTTTCCCAAAGGTTTAAAAGGCCCGCGGAGTCTGGATTTTAAAACTAGGGTTTCCAGGGGCCAAAACTTTCCCTTTTAAAACGGCCCACGGGGTGAATGTGCTTGCTTTGGTAAAAACTGGGGTTTCCTGGCCAATGCCCGCCCCCTTTTTCCCCCCCACCATCCCACCCTCCTCAAGTACTGTCCCTTTCATACCACAGGGGTTAGGGCACGGGGGTTTCCACGCAGTTTCAAACACCGGGCTTGCCTCGGGAAAACAAAGTCACCAGGGGAGAACTGCTCCGCATCATGAGCAAAAATCGTTGTGTGGCTTTCCCTCCGCCCCAAACTGCAAATGGGGGAACCATTGGTGACGGACAATGGGGGGAACATTGCCCCGGCGGGACCGGGAGGGCAGGGTCCATGCGCCCTGCTTTGGCGCAAGTGAAAAATTTTGGTTGTGAAAATTTTCCCTGAAGTCTTCCACCGATCTTCAGAACATTCGGGAAAAGGGCCCAAGGAAAAACTGGAATGACTTTACCCAAATTCGTAAAAAAGCCCAAAAAACCCCTCCTCGAGTTCGCCCCCCAGACACGGGCCCCCCAAAACACTTTATTGGAATTTCCCCCCTTTGGGAATTTTCCAGCCTGCACATTTTTGGACCCCCCTGTTTAAAACAGAGAAAGGCCTTTAAAACGATTTTTTGATACCCAAAGGCCCCGGGACGAATACTCCCCGGTAACTTTGATGTCAGCCGGGGCGGGTTTCATGCGTGACCCCCTGCTTTTGTTGACCCCCTTTTCGAGGACCCCATTATTTGCCCAGCCCGCCAGGACTAGGGGAATAAATTAACGTCATTCCACTGTTTTCAGGGCCCTGGAAAGATGCTAAAAATCTTCTGGGCGGGGGATGGAGACGTCCCGGGACAACATCCCCGGGGGCCCCCTTTAGTCCGGGGGGGAAACTAAAAAATGGAGGAGGAGGAGGAGGACATTGGAGCAAAAAGCATTGTCGGGTGAAAGAGTGGTTTTTCAAACCCGGGGGACAAGAGAGGGGGGAGCAGGAGAAGCGGGAGGAGCTAGAGGGGAGATGAGGAAGACGAGGGCAGGAAAGGACCCCCAAGCACCGTGGCAGGCTACAGTGGAGATGGAGGCAGGGAGCCCCCCGGAGTCACTTTTGGGAGATGGCCCCCAGCAAAGTTAATTTTTCCTTTGTGACACCCAATATTTAGCATCCCCCAAGGGGTGACTTCTGGTCTCCAACCTAATTGGGCCCCCGCTACCCCCTCCAAAAAGGGGGCCTTTTTTCCCCGCTATTTTAGGGGGGAGGACAAATTCAAATACTTTTTAGGGAAAACCTCCGTAGTCAGTTGGCCGCCCTTCCCCTTTTGCGGAAAACGTCCCTCCTTTTGGGCAGGTCTGACCGGGGGGTTTTTTCAGCACTCAAGTACTACGGGGCCCCGGCTGCCCGGGGGGAAAGGGAGGGGGGGCGGGCAGTTTCCACTACATCAGCAGAACCCTAAATCTGGAGTCACTGATGAAACCCTTCCCTTTACCCGGCCCAGGCGGAGGGCAGTCCCCCCAGCACCAGCAGCAGCAGGACCCGGAGCAGGACCCTGAACCAAAAAGGTGGTGGCCTACCTTTTGGGAAAACACTCTGCCACCCCAGTTAGAAGTCCCTGGACTACTGGGCCCGCCAAACTGGATTGGGGGGCCCCCAAAATTTCCGAGTTTGCGTGGGGAAACCCGCCTGCCCGGCCAGTAGTGTGGCTTCAGGGGGTTTCTTTCGGGGGGGCCAATTTATTTCCCCCAAAGGGGAACCCGGGGGGTCCCGGGAAATTTTGGAAAGACTTTTTTCCCCTTTGGGCAAGATGAAAACAGGCGTGGATGGCCAGGAAAATTCACACACCAATTCCTTTAGGGGGGGCAGACTACATCAGCCCCCTGGGCGCCTCCAAAACCCCAAAATGTGAGAAATTTAGTTGGGTTTAAAAAAACCTTCCCGATAAAACCCCTATTTTGATGCCCGCTACCCCCGCCTGGGGCCACACAAACTGCTTACATTTGCCCTCCCCAAACCCTCTTTACCGGGGGGCTGGTATTGCCCCACCCTCCCCCAACCCCTTTTCCCTTGTGCCAAACCCCTGCCTCATGCTGTTCTCCTGCTGCCCTCACCTCCACCTCTGTCTTGTTCCCCTCTGGGCCTACTACAGTTTTTTCCACCCCCCAGAATTGTTTTTGCCACTTTTGACCCATGCTGCTGGGTGTGGGTGCTGCCGTGACCTTTGACCCTTGTGTCTTTTTGCCACTCTGTGGGGCCCAAACCCCGTTTTGGCCTTTTCCCCGATTGTAAATACCACTGTCTGACCTCATGCTGCTGCCCCCCCGTCACCTCCACTTCGTCATTGTGCAAATCTTGGCCTAATGCTGTTTTGCCAAAATAACCAGAAAAAAAAGTTTCCCAAAATTGGGGGGGCCCCCCCCCCCCCCTGTCCCTTTTTTTACCCCCCCCCCCCTTCCCAAAAAGCGGGGCCCCTTTTCCTTTCCCCCCCCGAAACCCCCCCTTTTTAAAAACCTTTTTGGTTTTAAAAATTTTTGCCCCCCCCCGTTTTGTTTTGAAACCCTCATTGCCCCCCCCGAAATTTCCTTTTTGGGGCCCCGCCCCCCCCCCCTTTTTTTGGGTGTGACCTCCCACTGGTCAATTTTTTCCCATCTGTGGCCTACTCCTGTTTTTGCACCCCCAGAATGTTTATTTTTTGCCCTGCCTGACCTCAGCTGCTGCTTTTGGCTGCTGCCGGGGACCTCCAAAACTGTGTCATTGTGCCAGGGGCTGGGGCTCCCATGCTGCTCTGTTGGGGCTGGGCCCTGAAAATCCCCCACTCTGTCATTGTGCCACTGTCTGACCTCATTTCCCGTGCTGTTTGGGTGTCCTTTTACCTCCACACTGTGTCATTGTCCACTCTGTGGCCTACTCCTGTTTTTGGGCCCCCTCCAGAATGTATTGTGGGCCCCTGCCTTTACCCCATTTCTGCCGCCCGTGGCCCGCTGCCAAGTGACCTAAAACCCCTCTGTCCAAATTTTGGGCCCCTGTTGAAACCCCATCTTGCTGGGGGTTTTGGTGCTTGGGCCCTGGACCTCCACCCCTGTGATTGTCCCACTCTGTGGCCTTCCCCTTTTTTTTTCCCCCTCCAAATGGGCATTGGCCACTGTTTTAAACCCCTTTCTGCTGCTGGGGCTGATGGCCGGGGGCCCACACAATTTTTGGGCAAATTTTTCCCTGGTTTTAACCTCATGCGCCCGCTGGGTTGTGAAAATTTCCCCACTCTTTTCATTGTCCACTTGGGGCCGATTCCTTTTTTTTTCCCCCCTCCAAAAATTTCATGTTGGCCCCTGTTTTGACCTCATGCTGCCTTTTGCCCCTTCCCGCCCCCACCTCCAACTCTGGCATAAAAAGGGTTTCCACCCGGGATTTTCCAAAAAATTTTTTTTTCCCAAACCCCTTTTTTTTGGCATGAACCCTTTTTAGGGGAACATTCCACTTCAGTTTTTTTGGGCAGTTTTGCCCTCTTTAAATGCCCCCGGGAATTTTATTTTTTGAAAACCAAATTTTAAAGTGGGCGGAAAGGCAGTCCCTTGCCAATTTTCTGACCTCAAGCTGCTGCTGCCATGACGTTCCAACCTTTTGTAATTTGTTCCCCTGTGGGGTCATACAAAACACAAACATTGTATTTAAGACCCCAAAAAAAAACTCCCCTTTTGCATTTTAAGCATGGCACAATGTTCTACAGCACCCCTTTCAAAATTTGTGCAGCCTAAATAGTGTTTTTTTTAAAGTGTTTTTTCCCCAATAATTCGGAAAAGAAGTTATTTTTTGGAAAAATTTTGGCAAGTGAACGAAACGAATTTCGGGAAATTCGACCATCTCTACCTATAACCTAATGGATTGACATCAGATTATGCCAGTGACTTCATTACCACCCCCCAAAATTTGTAAGGGGCTAGATTTAGACCTCGTTATTTTAAAACCTTAAAAAATAAATACAGACCGCAAAATACATACAGACTCCAGACCTTCTAAAAATACAGACACTGGAGATTTAAATAAAAAATGAATGTCTCAAGCCCTTTTGATTTTACATGGGTTTGGGGGCTATGCTGATTGGGGAGCCTGGTCTTTAAACCCTTAAGATCTGCAATGAGACTTGGACTCTGCAGCATGATACTCCCAGGATGCTACCCCCAAAAAACCTCACTAGACAACAGCTGATGTCTGGTATGTAGTACATGAGGAGTAGACAGTAGGTGTAAATGGTCAAGCGAACAGTCAGGACAGGCTGAGTCAATCAAGTCCAGGTCTGAGCAACTTGTCAGGATAGGTACAGTCAAAGAGAGTAATCAACAGGATAGTAAGAATCAAAGACACAGTAGAAAGAAATAATGTTGCAGTATACTAAAGAAACAGCACCTAAATTACAAATAAGAAATTTTTGTCGGTTTGCACCATAAAATTTTCGGGTTTGGCTTTCCTGGGTTTTGAACCCCGGGGTCTTAGTCCCCCCCAACTTTATTGATTTCTGCCCAAAATCCCTTTGGGCCCGGAATCCTCCACAACCCTAGGGTTAATCGATTCTCCCGGTGAAAAAAACTTCTGCTTTTTCCCATCCCTTTTGGCCCCCGGCTTCCCTCCCTTTTCCCTATCTATAAATCCCCCGCTTCCCCCTTTTTCCTGTTCCTACTATAGGGTATTCTGTACCTATAGTTAGGGCCTTTAACTTTGGATCTTCTTTTAAACCTTTTTGACCCCCGGTTTGGGGTTTCTGGTTTTTCTCCTTTCAAAAGATTTTTACCGGGGCTTGGGCCCCTCCCTTTTTATTTTGACTTGGAAACCGGCCCCAACCCACTCTTTGTGTTTGGTTTTGTCTCTGTCTGTGGGCACTTTCTCATGCAGTGTCAGTCTTCCTTTTTGGGGCCGCCTGTTAAGGAGTAAGGTTCCCCAAAAGGCAGGACAAGGGGGGGCGTGTGTCGGGGGGCCTTCCCCCTTGTCTTGGGTTTTGGGTTTCCGGGCCCCAAATCCCCTGAAAATTATAAACACCCTTAATTTTTAAATTTTCTTTTCCCGGCGGGTTAGAATGAAATTTCCAACCCTTTCCCGTTTTCTGACCGCCTTTGACGAATTAAAAAAACGGGGTTTTAAGGGGATTGGGGGTCTTATGTCCCCCGACCTCCCCTTCGGCCCGGCCGAAAGTCTAAACCCCCCCCCTGAACCCCGTTTTTCCCATCAAATACCCGAACGGCTCCTGGACTTTTGGGCCCCAAAATTTACAGGGACAAAACAAAATTTTACGGTTTTCCCGTCTGTTTTTGGGTGGAAACCCTGAGCATTTTGAAAACCTTTTAGGGAAATCCTTTCTGCCTGTTTTTTAGATTTACCCACTTTTCCTCAGTGCGAGAGGGCCGCCCTGGCGGGACTCCCCCCTCCCCGGGCCCACCCAGTATGGGCATTTTGGGGTACCCTTCCCCCAGGCCCCAAAGGAGGTCGGTGGATACTTTTTTCTTGCACTAGCCAGATTTTATGAACCCCCCCAAAAGAGCAGGAAAAGCAAAAACCCAACTCCTAAGGGCCCCCCAAGGTCCCTCTCAACTGAGGGTTATTGCTCCGAAATTTTCCGGGCCCAAAGGAGTTCGGTAATTGGGGGGCTTGACCAACCCCTTTAAAACTCTCTTTTAAAACAAGGGCTGTCTAGGCAGTAAAAAATGCGCTGGGGCAGGTCACCCTTTTTTCCAAGACTTTGGGTAAAATTTTTTTGACTTTTGGTTTTTAAAAACCCTTGACAGAAGGTTGAGAAAAGAGAGACCAGGGGAAAAGGCGGGGGGGGCTACTGGGCAGGGCAAAGGGCAGACTCTCCTGTCCAAAAACCTTTTTTCTTCCATTTCGCTACAAACCCCTCTTCCACTAAACCCTTTGCATCCCCTCATCTGGGGTTCAGGGGAAGGGGAAACCCCTGAAAAAAGGGGTCAAAGTCAGCGGGTATCAGAAGGAAGCTCGGGGGAAAAAAGCCTTTGTTTTTACTGTGGGGAGGGGCGGGCCATGCCGAGGGAGCTTTCCCAACCAGGGCCTAATTTCCCCCGTGGGAGATTCACAAATGCCTGAAAAACATCAGGAGTAATAACTCAGGCGTACAGGTCCCCCTACGGGCCCCAAATGGTAATTAAATTTTAAACCTTTTCCTGTAACCTTTAAATTTTGGGGCCAAGACTTGCTTGCCATGTCTTTGAATCGATTCAGAGCGCTTCATATCATTAGCATTTGGGTTTGGGGGTTTAAACCAATTCCATTATGTTTTTCCCTTTTTTTGGGTTTTAAGGCGCAGACTCTAAACCCCCCTAAAATGAGGGGAAAAAAGAAAAAAAAAAAAAACGAAACCCCGAAATTAAACCCTTTAACGTTGGGGGCATTTTCATTTTTAAAAAAAATGGGCCTTTTTTTTCATGGGGAAAGGGTTTTCCCCGGATTTTTAATTTCCTGGGGTTTCAATTTATCCCCCAAAATCCGGGTTTTCGAACCCGGAGGACTGCAATTGGTTTAAAAAAGGGGGAAATCCCTTGGGTTCCATTTGAAAAAATGTAAAAGTCCCTTGGTGTTTCTATAAAAGATAATCATACCATTTTTTCCCCTTTGTCTCTGACTTCAAAGACTCTTTGATGAGACCTTGCGGAAAACTCTTCCCGTGCAAACAGGGCCCTATGAAGCGCTATTTTTCCTCATTCCGGGGCAAAGTTTCCAAAGGGGGCCCTATTTTCAACTTTTCTACCCCCCGAACAGAATTAACGTCAAAATATTAAGGGAAGCCCCCAAAAAAAGGGGCAAAATTTCAACCTTTTATTTCCCCTTTTTTGGGGGGGGTTTTTTTTCTCTGTCGAGAAAAAAATGGCGGTCCCCCCGTCCTTGTATTGACTAAAGAGAGCTTAAAAAAGATAACAATAAAAAACCCCAACCCTCCATTTCACCTGAATCCCGGGTCTTTTTAATTTTGGGGTTTTTTTGGGGGCCCAATGGTTTTCCAAAAGTCGACCTTCCCGGGGGGGGCGTACAAACCCAAAAACCGATCAGAGAAGGGGGGAATTTGGGAAAACCCGGGGGCCCTTAAAAAACCTGAAGGGCACTTTTAAAACCCCAGTCCAAAGCCCTTTGGGCTTTGTAATGCCCCTGTCTTCCAACGATTTTTTTAAAGACATTTTCAGGGGCCCCCCTTGTCCTGGGGTTTTTTTTCGAAAATTTTGTACCTAGAAGACAACCCTCTCTTTTCCCCCCCGATTATGATACCCATCAAGACATGTTAAAGGGGGGGTCCCCCAAAAGTTACGCCAAAACATTATGCGCCCAAATTGCTAGATGTCTGTTCGAAATCCCGGGGATCGGGGTTTTTTTGTAGTACTTTTTTCCCAACTCCCATAAAACATATTCACAAAAGGGTTTCCCGCCTTTCCCGATTGGGGGGAGGCCTACTACCCCTTTAAAGAGATCCAAAGTTTTTTTAGGTTTTCTAAAATAAATTAACGCAAATGTATTTTAAAAATTTTTGCCTATTGTTAAAACCCTCAAAAGACCTTTTCTAGGGAAAAAGGGGCTGCCCCAAACCCCCGGGGGCACCAAGCGGGCAACATTTTCTACCTTGAAACAATGTTTTTCCCTCTGCAAACCGTTCCTGGTTTCCAAAACCCAAAACCCAGAACAACCTTTTCTTGTAAGGTGGAACTCTGAACAGGTGTAGGGGCCCTTTCCCGTCCTAAGGAAAAAGAACCTTTTTTTCCAAAACCCCCGACCCATCGGGCCTTTTTCTCCAGAAAATTCTCCACTGCAGAAAAGGGCAACTATGGGATTGGTAACTGGGAATTCTTTTTCCATAAAAAAGGGCTTTTGAAAAGTGGAAAACCCCCTTCTGGAGGGGGGCCCAAAATTGGTTTACTTTTTCTTACTGTTTATAAAAATCTACTGTAAACTTTTTAAAAAGGCTAACGGTTGAATCCTCGCCAAGCCCCCATGGACTTTGTTTTTTTTACTAGATTTCAACTTTTTGGGAACCGGGAAACCGGGCCAGGGGGGTAAAAATTTTAAAGGCCAACGCCCTGTCCCGAAGTTTTGGGGAGGGCTGACATCTCGGGGCAGGAACCTGAAAATATCCTTTCTCCGGATATCTTTTCTAAACCCCCCAAATGCAGATTTATTTTTTTAAGTTTGCGAACTTTTACAAGCCTTTAAAACCCTACCCGGAAAATTTCACCCTGGTAAACTCTTTTCCATGGGCCCCCCTTTTGAAAAAAACTGGGGGAAGTTCACTTTCTCAGTCCTGTCTGGGGCCCTCCCGGTATCCCCAGGCAACCCCCCCCTACCCTCCTATCTCGAACCCATTGGGGGCCTTCGGGGGCAGCGGGGGTCAAGGAATTTTTTTAACCGCCTGTGAGACTTTTTGCTAGGGGGAAGGGACCCCCGACTCTCCCCCCCAGGGGTTATTGTAACCCCCTTCCTTTCCTTAAAAGCCCTGGGCTCATATCTCTTTTGGATTTCATCACCAATCTTTTTCCCCCCCCTTTCCCAAAAGGGGAGGGCAGTTTATTTGGGTGGGCGTGGATCGCTTTTTCCAAAAATTTTCATTTTTATTGCCTTGAAGAAGTTACCTTCCGCCAAACTCCTCGCCCGGGTTTATTTGTTCGTCATATACTGAGACTCCAAGGTATTTTTCCCCCCAGTATTGTGTCTTTCCCGAGGGGACAGTTTTTTTGTCCCAGGTTCTTTGGGGAACATTTTGGGGTAAAAATTGGGGACTCTCGTCCTTTTTCCACCTTTCCTCCTGAAACTAATGGGGGAAAAATGGAGACTTTTTTAAAAAACATCATTAGAACAATATTTTCAGATGCTATGTTTTGGAGTTTCCAGGAGAAGTGGAGAGTTTTTGCCTAGGGTTTATTTTTCCCTTTAAAAATCATAGAATTCCCTTTAACCAGAAATTTTCCCCCCCTTTTTTTTTGTAATTATGGATTTCACCCCGAACTTTCCCCCCGCTACAGGTTTTCAATCTAAAATTTTTTTTTTTGTAAAAAAACCGCTGTTTTAAACGACTGTGCAAAAGTCTGGGAGGGTCCCTTAGACTCTAGAAAAACCCAATCTCAACAAATTAAAAATCCAAAAGAAACGTCCACCCGAACCCCAATATGTATTTTGGGGACAAGGGTGACTTTTTGGGGCGAAAAAAACTCCACCTCCGAGTTCCCTTCTTTGGAAGTTCGACCCTCCCTTTAATCGGTCCCCTTTGTTTTTCAACAAAATCGTTGACCCCTGTGTCTTTCCAACTTTTCCCCTTCGAGTTCACCCCCAGGTTTTATTTCCGGTGTTCCCAAATCCCTGCTGAAAAATTTTCAAATTTCCCGCTGTTGGGCAGGGCCCTCCTCCCCTTTGCCCTGTGGTCATACACGGGAAAAAAGATTTTGAAATTGAGCGTATTATTGACTCTCGCAAGGGTTTTAGAATGCTCTCCCCCGTTTTTAAAAAAGTTTACTTGGGAAGGGGGGACGGGCCCGGGAACGGGTATGGGGGGGGGTGGGAAGGGGTTACAATTCCCCCAGACTGGTGACAAAAAAATTTTACCAAGCCAACCCTTCCCAAACCAGGGATCTAAGGGGGTCCGGGGGGCCCCTCATAGAAGGAGGGGACTGTCAAAGTTCACCCCAAACCTTGGGCCCCCGTCCCCCACCCGGCCATTTGAAAACCTTAAAATGCGGGTTTGGGTTTCCGTGTTGAACACTGCCTGGGTCCGGATCTTTATTTTTTCTGGCCATCCCCCCTTTTGGGTAGGAATCCTCCCCGACTCCAAAGGGGAAACGATTTTCTGGTGATTGACGCTTTCCCGCTTCCCATCCCTTCTGTTTTGCTTCCTCCCTTTTCCCTATTTATAGCCACCCCCTTCCTTTTTTCCTGTGCCGGGGATTTGCTAATTCTGTACCATAATTTCCTTCACCTTTTTTGGGCTTCTGTACCTTTTTTACCCTGGGTTGTGTTTTCTGGTTTCCCCCTTGTCTTACGATTTTGTTTCCGGGGCTGCCCTCTTGTTGTCGACTTAGACCCTTTCCCAATACCTTTTGGTTTTTTGTGTTTGTTCGTCTCTGTCTGTGTGCACTTAGCTCAGTGCAGTGTCAGTCTTCTGGTTGGGGCCAGCCTGTTAAGGAGTCGGGTTCCCCAAAAGGAAGGGACAGAGGTTGGGGCGTGTGTCAGGGCCTCACTTGTCTGTGTCTTTGGGTGCGTCCCCGACTACCCCTGACAGAATGTCCCTTTAAATTCAGGCTAGAGTGCTGTCCTAGATGGGGAGGGAATCAGAGGTGTACTTTGGTCCTTTAGATAAGCAAGGTCCAGAGCAAGGACATGCACACTACGGCACATAACCAACACAGCATACTCACTAAAGTGGATTAAAAAGTAAATAGCTACATGGAGAAGCAAAGAGGCAATCACATGCTTAAAGAGAACCTGTCACATAGGTTATGCCACCCTTGCTGAGGACAGCACAAGCTAGTGACAGACATGCTGTTTCCAGCACTGTGTCCCTTATTCTGTAAGATGCTGTAGTTTTAGCGTATTAAGTGCTCAACTCTGGCAGTTTTCAGCCAGAAAAGAGTCCAGCTTATTCAGGAGCAGGTGTTAGCCTCGCTCACCCGAGGCTATCCCCGCCCACCTGACAGTTATTCATTGGTTTCTACCTATTCAATGTGATAGGTTAATCAGTTATGAGGAGGGCGGGGCTAGCCTCAGGTGGGTGGGGTATGAAAAAAACAGACTCTCTTTATGCCTCTTTTCTGACTGAAAACTGCAGATTTGAGCATTAAATACTCTAAAACTACAGCATCTTCCAGAACAAGGGACACAGCACTGGAAACAGCATGTCTGTCACTAGATTGTGCTGTCCTGAGCAAGGGTAGCTTAACTGATGTGACAGGTTCTCTTTAAAGGAAATCACTCAAGTGATCTTTGATACACTATGTGAGAGCAGGATATCATAGAGGGAGAGTGACTGAGCTCTGTGATATATGGGTTTCAATTATTTAATGCTTAATTTCTGAGTGAAAAGCAGAGAAAATCTTAAAAGTGAAGCTCAAAGTACACTGATACAAGGAAACCTGTCAATCGCTGTATGTGTGTGTGTGTGTGGTGGAGGGGGGAGTTAAGTAGGACTTTCCCTGTCAATTAAGGAGTTCTGTCAGTATTTTCTCTGCTTTTCACTCAGAAACTGTGCTCCAAATCATATCAAAAAGTTCAGCTTCATTAAACAACAGTGAATACACTCCTAAGTGACAATTGACAAATTGTGCCCAAAATGTCAACATTTTGTGGGGCCACCATTATTTTCCAGCACTACCTTAACTCTCTTGGGCATGGAAGTTCACTAGCGCTTCATAGGTTGCCACTGGAATCCTCTTCCACTCCTCCATGATGATATTACAGAACTGGTGGATGTTAGAGACCTTGCTCTCCTCCACCTTTCATTTGAGGATGACCCACAGATTCACACTAGGGTTTAGGTCTGCAGACATTCTTGGCTAGTCCAGCCACTTTACCCTCATTTGCTTTAGCAAGGCAGTGGTCTCCTTGAGTAGTGCTTGGGGTTGTTACCATTTTGGAATATTTTCCTGCAGCCCAGTTTCCGAAAGGAGGTGATGATGCTCTGCTTCAGTATATCCCAGTACATGTTGGCATTCAAGATTCCTTCAATGAACTGTAGCTCCCCACAGTGTGCAGCACTCATGCAGCCCCAAACTCCTACCACCATGCTTGTGTAACGATCCGACGGTAACAGTATGTGCTGAGGCGCCGATCGCTGGTAACCAGGTGTGGATCCACTGTGATCACCGCAAGCGAGATGGTAGCTGGAGATCTACGCCAGGGAGCGGACTTTAAGGTTCCCCCGGTCTTCACCGCAAAGCAGGACGGACTTTGCTGCGGGAAACCCCCAAGTCGCTACTCCTGCAGTGACAGCCGAAGTGCAGGACAGGAACTTCAGGCACAGAAACGGTGGTACAAAGGTAAAGCAGGAAAATGTATGCAGCAGGATACAGCAGGAAACTAAACAGATGCCACATCAAGATTCAGCAGGTAACTAGACAGGTACAGCAGCAGGATACAGCAGGTAACTAGAAAGGTACAGTGGCAGGATACAGCAGGTACGAGACAGCAGAAGATGACAGGCAGGTGGTCAGGAGCTCTGGTGGATTGCAGGACTGAACCAGGCATCTCAAGGGTTACGTCCAGAGAAGCTGGCAGGAGCTCAGATGAACACAGCACTCTGCTTGAGGCTCAACAATGGACTGACCCATAGAAAAGACAGGAACTTCCTCTTATAGCCAGGGGTCACAGGTCAAGAGGAAGGTGAACAGGACAGAGAACCTATAAAGGGCAGGAAGCTGCCCTGCGCGTGCCCTAGGAGGCGCAGTGCGCACATAGGACCCCAGAAAGTAAGTACAAGGATGTTACAGACATGCTAACGGTCCATGGCAGGGACTGCGGCATGAACCGTGACAGCTTGACTGTATGCGAGACACACTTGTCTTTGTACTCCTAACCTGGTTGCCCCCACACATGCTTGACACCATCTTACCAAATAAGTTTATCTTGGCCTTATCAGACCACAGGACATGGTTCCAGTAATCCATGTCCTTTGTCTTAAAGGAAATCTGTCGTCATTTTTTTTTTTTTACTTATGAAATTAAGACCCTGATCCATATTCTTTTCCTCTCAGCTGTTTTTATTTCCTGATTGTAGATTTCTCTATTCGGCCATCTATATGTGAGTGTGGGGACGACATTCTTGCTTGCACTGCTTTAACAGCAGTCAGAGAGATACTTTACAGCAGCTTCATGCCCATAGCATGCTAAAGACAGATTCTGTCCCATAGACTTGTATAGGAGAGTTTTCATTGTGAAGGGAGGGGAGAGGGGGAGCTGTGACATCTCCTCTTGTGACTGGTGGATTCTGTGTTATCTGTACACAATGGTGTCTCCATTCAGTTTGACCCTGCTTTTACTGATATTGAGCACACTGCTGAAAAGCTCTCTAAACAGAACAGGAAGTGTCAGATAATTATTAGGCCTAGTGGCCAAAGTGAAAACTACAGGACTTAAGAATTATTAAAAAAAATATTGAAAGTGATCTGGAAAATTTTTAAAAAAATAACCAAAAATTCCTAAAAAATGTGTGTAACATAAAAATGTTAGTTAAACAATAAGTAATTTTTTGATGACACATTCCCTTTAAGCAAACTGCTTGCAGGCTTTCTTTGTGCGTCATCTTTAGAAGAGGCTTCCTTTGGGACGACAGCTATGCATAACAGTTTGACGCAGTGTGCGGCGTATGGTCTGAGCACTGACAGGCTGACCCCCCCATCCCTTTAACCACTGCAGAAATGCTGGCAGCACTCATATGTCTATTTTGAAAAGACAATATCTGGGTATGATGCTGAGCATGTGCACTCAACTTCTTCAGTCTACCATGGCTAGGTCTGTTCTGAGTGGAAACTGCTGTATGGTCTTGGTCACTGTGCTGCAGCTTTGGTCAGGGTGTAGTCAATCTTCTTAGACCAGTTTTATGTAGGTCATCTTTATGTAGATCAACAATACTTTTTTTTTCAGATCCTCAGAGAGTTCTTTGCCATTTGGTGCCATGTTGAACTTCCAATAAGCAGTATGAGAGTGTGAGATCGATAACACCAAATTTAACACACTTGCTCCCCATTCACACCTGAGACCTTCCAACACTAACAAGTAAAATGATAACGTGGAAGGAAAATGGCAAATTGGACACAATTTGTCCATTTTCACTTAGGGGTGTAGTCACTTTTGTTGCCAGCGGTTTAGACATTGATGGTTAGTTTGAGGGCACACCAAATTTATACTGTTATACAATCTGTACACTGCCTAATTTACATTGCATAAAAATATCATATGTTAAGTGTTGTCCCATGAAAAGCTATAATACAATATTTACAAAAATGTGAGAGGTGTACTAATTTATGTGAGAAACTGTATTCACAAAGCCTAAACACATCAGTCTTCATCTGTTCACATACTATGGAGGTCATGTGATAATGTCTGTGGGGGTCCTTCAAAACCAGTACTGCGATCTGTTTCTAGCAATCCTAACAAATTGCAGTTTACAGCATTTTGCTACAATTCATGGCAAAAAACACAACAGTAGCAATGTGCAAACATCTGAGTATTTTGTACATGCAAATAACTATTTTACCGGCTCATATCTTCGTATCTGATTACCTAGTGGGCTAGTGTGTTACCAACTGGGTGTCAACCATAAACACAAAATTCCAGATGTTGTCAAGACAAGTTCATTTTAGACCTTATCCAGACAGCACATCATGAGATACACAGTCAGGGGTGTAGCTAAAGGCTCATGGGCCCTGGTGCAAAACTTCAGTTTGGGTCCCCTTCTCACTGGATAATGGCTCTCCATGGTTCTCCTCCCACTGGACAATGACATTTAGGGGTTAAAAGGCTAGTATCAGAGCTAGCTACAAATCCAGCCACCTGTCCCACACTGTGCAGGTGCTGGCTGTAATCTCTACATCGCTGTGTCTAACTGTCTAAGTGATGCCACAGTATGGTGCGGGAAGCCTATGGCGGCCCTGTCTCAGTGGCTCAGTCGTGAATGTGACTGCTACGACCTCTGTAGCTATACCACTGTGGCTCAACATTACACTGTAGGCACTCGTTGGCCCTCTGTGCCACCACGTGATACTTCCCTAAAAGAAATCCTTTTACGGTAGAATTCTTTAGCAATATAACAATGATAGGTTCATGAAAAATCTGACAGGTAAAACATCTGTTTGGAGAAAAATAAAAACAAGGTACATCCCAGTAGACTACAATGGATGACAAAATGTGCTTCTGCACAGCTTGGAGATGGTACGTAGCCGTAATATAGTTGTGTGCATGTACAAATTCTCTAAAATTATACATTTCCAAATATGCATGTACTAAATTCTAAAATGAAGATGTGTAGAATAATTGCATTTAAAGCTTTAATTTTAGTACTTACCAAATACAACATGTCAATCAGATAGTTTTAAAATAGTAAAGACTAAAGCTTTCTAAAGGTTCCAAATGTTTACATATGGACTATGCAACCACAGATTACAGCAGTGACTAAACCACAAGAACACTGTTATATCAGTCTAAATAACATGTCCTATCACCATGATGAATGATCTTATATTTTGCTTTAGGACTTCTTGTGATGGTTTTCTGCAGACAGATCAATGTGTGATTGTATCAGGGAAGATAACCTTTGTAATATAATCACGGTTAAACACGCATTGCACCAATTTGGCAACTGAGCAATATTTGGCTGTTTTGATAAGACTGTCATTGAATACTTTTCCAAAAGTAGCTAATGTACTGTATGTGTAAATATATTTAAAATTAGATGATGTTTAAATTATTTAAATTACTCAAGCATCTTAATTAAATGCAAAGTTACGGTGGGCGTAGAATATAAAACTGTAGGTCAATTTACACGAACAGCTATTCATATAAACATTTCTCAGTAGGATTGCATTAAATGATCAAATTGCGATTCCAGACAAGTGTTTGCACACAACAGACCTCATTTATCAAAACTGTTTAACATTAAGACTATCTATGTTGCCCATAGCAACCAATTAGGGCTCAGCTTTCATTTTTATACTGCTGTGAAAACATATAAGCTGAGCTCTGATCGAATGTTATAGGCAACAATGACAGTTTTAATGTTAGACAGTTTTGATACATAAGGCCCACTTGAGATGATATCAATGATATCATTAAAAATTCATGGTTTGGGTGCTATTCAAAAATGTCACATGACTACCAAATGTGATATGTGGTTACATACTGCAATGTTAGAAGGACCAATGATTTTTTTTCTCGTATAAATGATTATTTGCATGATCAATGCAGTTTGTACCTAGTTGCTCAGTTGATGCACTTACCTGCATTAAGGAATTAGTGTTGATCGCTTCTTAGTGTTTGATTCTGAGTGATTATCTGCTTGTGTTAATGGTCTTTATAGAATATCCTAAACACAGTCAAGTTAATGCTGTAGAAACAATTGGTATCAATGCCCTTAAGTTATCTTATAAACAGAAAATGTGGTTATAATGAGAGGTGATACTTCATTTCTTTCTCATGTGCGATCAAAATGTGTATTGCGCAGGTAAAGCACCAAGAGCGATACTTAGAGATAAACATAAAAGATCACCTGCAAAACAAGAATAATAAGAAAAAAATATATAATATACAGTTTGCTGGTAATCAATACCTGGAATCCCTTCCAAAGGTATGCAAAGCTTTCCACCTCCGGAGAGATAATGTTGGACTGCTTTTATGTATACCTCATTCATAATGTTTAACAAGAATGCAGGCACCTGGAGTATTTAAATATAAACTTGCAGCCTGACTATAAAATAAATATGAGCAATGATTCCTTCATACTCCCGGATTGTTAAATGAAAAAGTTTGCAATGCTGAATGAATAATATGTATAAAGAGATATCCTAAACTAAAAGAACAGTATAGAAGTTACTGTATGTAAGATTTCCTCAACTGGGCCATTGAGTACAGCATAGACAAACTTAATGTTCAACAGAGGTAATATCTTAAATTGATTAATGTACATAGTAATTTAAAATATTTTTTAAAATATTAGCCGTTTCACATAACATATAGACTGCAGATAGATGGATCTTAATGTTAAAGGTGAAGTGAAGTCTGAAGCTTTATGACTTTGAACCTTCTATAGGAATACATAGAGAGATTCACTCAGCGTCGGACTCGCCCTCCTCCAGTGGATGCCCAGACCGACACACGTGACAGCCATGGGTGCTGTCTATACTCAAGAAAAGCTGCTGGCACTGCTTTAGAAGGGAGGGGGTCCTGCTGGTGGAGATAGGGGGCCCACGCTGCGCTTCACAAATCTAAGTCCTGCTCTCTCTCTGTCTGTGGGCGGGACAATTTGAATACTCGAAGCCCCGCCCACGGGCCAGGGCCTCACTGATGTAATTAGCAGCTATGTGATTAAGTCCCGCCCCATGTGGACAGGGCTTCACATATTCAAATTGTCAAACCCGCAGGCAGAGAGAAAGAGAGAGCAGGGCTCGGCTTCTCTGTTCACATGTAAATGAAAATGTATTTAGTGCTGCTGTGAAGCACAGCACAGGCCCCTTCTATCAATCAGCAAGCTCCCCTCCGTTCTAGAGCAGTGCCCCCCCCCAAGCGGTTCTATAACGCTAAGGGGGGGCCCCAGGGGCCCACAGGCAGGTAACCGCCGTTAAAAATAATACTCCCCTTACCTCCTCATCCAAGCGCCTTCCTCTTCTGCCTGACACTGGCGGCGTGACGTCATCACGACACCAGCGCTGGGACACTACGCTGGCAGCTCCTCGGCTGCACAGCGCTCTGTATATATATAGGCCCCTTAAGCAGGTATATATATTATATAAAATATATATATTATATAATATATTTATATATATATAAATATACATACAAAGTGTAATGGTTTTAATTCAGTCACCGTGTAATGGTTTATATTCAGTCACCGCTATAGAGACTGGCGGTATTATTCAGTCTCTATAGTGGTGATATGAGGTCATGGTGTGGAGGTATGATTCAGTTACTATGTGTTGGTGATATGTGGCAGTATTATTCAGTCACTATGTGGAGGTGATATGAAGTCATGATGTGGCGGTATTTGGTCTTAATTATTGGTAATTTTAGCCTTGGGATTCTGGTTTTATGTAGTGATGTTATTTTATCAAATGACGTAAAGAAATAAATAAAGTTACCACTGTACGACTATTATTTAGTGGTTTTATACCTAGTAATTTGTGTTGCAGCTTTTGATATATTTTTATTTACATAAAATGTGTTATTTGGGGACGGGAACTATATCTTAAGACCTTTTATGTTTACCACCAGTGTCCTGCTGCAATTAGGTAAGAAAGACTCCGAAGCCCCAGTGCTCCACATTGATTACAGATTAGTGTGATGATGTCATCACATTGGTCTGTATAAGTTGACGTTAGGAAGGGAAGATCTCTCCTTAAGGAGAGCACTGAACGAACGGCTTGTAGAGTTTTTGTTTTGCCTTTTCGCCCTCTACTTAGCATCTGCATATCACAAGGCATTATGGAAAGGGGCTGAGAAGCCCACAACGCCCTCTGTTGGTTGTAACAAATCCTCAATTTGCTTTTCACCCCCCAAGTCTTGAGAAAGCAAAAAGGATTTTTAGCCAAGCCAGTATCTCACATCTGCAGACAACCTGTTTCGGGATTTTTTGGGCCCTCTTCAGTGCAGAGCAGAGAAGATACTGGCTTGGGGTGTGGGAGGGAAACGGTTGCTCAGGAAGGGAAGATCTCTCCTTAAGGAGACACCGAACGAACGGCTTGTAGAGTTTTTGTTTTTTTCCTTTCGCCCTCTACTTAGCATCTGCATATTCACAAGTCATTATTTGGGGAAAAGGGGGTGAAAGCCCACAGCAACCCTGTTGGTTGTAACAAATCCTCAAATTGCTTTCGACCCCGAGTCTTGAGAAAGCAAAAAGGATTTTTTTTAGCCAAGCCAGTATCTCTCATCTGCAACAACGCTGTTTTGGATTTTTGTCCCTCTTCAGTGCAGAGCAGAGAAGAAACTGCTGGCTGTGTGGGGGGCATCGGGAAACTCAGAAGGGAAGATCTCTCCTTATAAGCAAATTGGGGGATTTGTTACAACCAACGAGGGCGCTGTGGGCTTCTCAGCCCCTTTCCCATAATGCCTTGTTGATTTGCAGATGCTAAGTAGAGGGCGAAAGGCAAAACAAAAACTCTACAAGCCGTTCGTTCGGTGCCTCCTTAAGGAGAGATCTTCCATTCCTGAGCTACTCCATGCCTCCCACACAGCCAGCCAGTATCTTCTCTGCTCTGCACTGAAGAGGGACAAAAATCCCGAAACAGCGTTGTCCTGCAGAGAGAAACTGGCTTGGCTAAAAAATCCTTTTTGCTTTCTCAAGACTTGGGGGTCAAAAGCAAATTGAGGATTTGTTACAACCACAGAGGGACACTTTGGGCTTCTCAGCCCCTTTCCCATAAATCCCTTTGTGATATCCCAGATGCTAATAGAGGGCAAAAAGGCAAAACAAAAACCTACAAGCCGTTCGTTGGTGCTCTCCTTAAGGAGAGATCTTCCCTTCCTGAGCTACCCGATGCCTCCCACACAGCCAGCCAGTATCTTCTCTGCTCTGCACTGAAGAAGGACAAAAACCCCAAAAACCCAGCGTTGTCTGCAGATGAGAAAATACTGGCTTGGCTAAAAAAATCCTTTTTGGCTTTCTCAAGACTTGGTGGGTCAAAAGCAAATTGAGGATTTGTTACAACCAACAGAGGGCGCTGTGGGCTTCTCAGCCCCTTTCCCATAATGCCTTGTGATAAGTTGACGTTAGACAGGACGGGACACCGCACAGGCAGCGAAGACAGCGAGGCAAAGGGGGCCCCTATAATAAACGCCTATAGTGGGCCCTAGGCAACCCAGTCCGACACAAGATTCACTTCTAGGTCACACAACTATGCTGTCTGTTTCAGCAATTAAGAGAGCAGGTCACATGACTCAGTGGCATCAGTGAAAAATCATGTAGGCAACTGCGGGTAAGCAAAATGACTGGCACTACTAAAATTGCGTGGTCCTCTAAGTACTTAAAAGACATTAGTGTTTAACACATATGCAGTAGCATCATCACCGGAGTAGCATCGCCGGAGTAGCATCATAGAAGGGCATCATAGAAGGGCATCAGGACGTGCGCGCTGCCCAGAAGGAGGTTGCCATACCTCCAGTAAGTACTTACCGCTCCCCACTCCAGCTTCCCAGCCCCATATCTTCGGCTCCTGCCTCTGTCTCTTCTTCCTCCTGCGGCAGGAGACAGGCTGCAGGAGTTGACTCCTGCAGCCTGTCTCCATTATCCTAGGGCTTGCCCCTTCAAAGACAGGCCGCCGGGGGAAGGAGATGCCCCCTAGCCTCCTGCACCTTGCTCTTGTCTACTGCCCCCTGTGATCTGTCTCTGGCAGTCGCAGGGGCAGGAGACAGGTCGCAAGAGACAGAAGTTTCTCCCTTTATCCTTCCCCCTGTGGTATGTCTCTGGTGGTTGCAGGGGGCAGGAGACAGACTACAGGGGGGCAGAAGTTGCCCTTTACTTATTGTCTCTTGTCCCTTGCAGTCTGTCTCTGGCTGTCGCAGGGGGCAGGAGATAGGCCACAGGGGACAGACTCTGGGGTTTGCCTAGAGAAGTAGCCTATCCAGCATCCAAGAAAGCTAGATGACACTCCATCCTCCAAAGGAGGCACCGAGTTTTCCTACCAAGGAAATCTGGGTGTTACCTGTGGGTTATGGGTTTCATCCAGCTTTCCTGGATGCTGTATGGAATATCCAGCCTTTGTATATGTGTAATGTTCCTGTTTACTTACAGGTTCCCCTTTGGACTACTTCAGATTTGGTAGACTGTGTTGGATCAACCTTAGATGTATTCTTTTTTAATAAAATAAATAGGGTTGTAGTCAGGGAGTATTTATTTAAATCAAAGTTTTTTTGGTGTCTGTTTTTTTTTTGTTTAATTTGTTTGATAGTAATGGGGGCATCTGACCGACATCTTTTCATTATTATCGCTTGGGCTTAGTGTTTTAGTTGCCCAAAGCTGATACTAAACCCATATCACTATTACCCCAGAACCCAATGCACCAGGGGTACTGGGAAGAGCTGGGTAACTGTCAGAAGTGGACTTATGTGAAGATCTGTTTCTGGGGAGGCTGCGGGCTGGTGTTTTTAGAATGGAAAGGGACCAGTATCGATCAAGCCTCCCATTCTGATAATATCAGGCTGCAGCTGTCGGTTTTACCTTGGATGATTATGTAAAATAGGGGGGATCCAACATCGTTTTTTTTCTTAAAATGTATTTATTTATTGGGATTCTAAACATGGGCATCCATTGTAATGATTACAGGAGTTGCCCATTTTAGTATTCTCAACAAATAAGTGATTTTTGCTCTCAATAAATAAGTGATTTTTGACAAAAATAAACAACGTGGAGTCCCCCTTTTTCCAAAACCAACAGCTGCAACCTGATACTATCAAAATGGGAAGGTCCATCAATACGGTCCCTTTCCTCCCTAAAATATCAGCACGCAGCTGCCCCCGAAGCAGACCATCACATTCGAGGGTCTACATCTGATTGAAACCTGGCTCTTCTCAGTACCCCTGCTGCGTTGAGTACTGGGGTAAAAGTGACACAGGTTTAGTGTCAGCCTTGGAGTGACAAAAACCACCGCTGGCTGACACCAAGCCCCAGCGATAGTAATGAAGAGGCGTTTGTCAGTTACCGCTATAACTGACACTGCAATAAAATTTAAAGAAAAAACAGACAGCTGATCTTCTGAGGGTGCAGGGTATGGCATTCAAGCTGTACAGTATGATTTTGAGGGGTACTGACAACAGCAGCAGCACAATCTCCAGGACGATTGTCCTATGCCCATGAAGGAGATTCCGCTTGTAAACACCATTATGTAATGCATTTTTGCGCAAACATATAATACAACCCTCACCTATCACCACCTCCACCTATCACCTCTAACCTCTCCACTTATCACTGCGTAGCTCTCTCACCTCTACCTATCACTCCCTTCCACCTATCACCCCATAAAGTCACCTTCTATCACCACATAGCCCCCCTCACCTCCACCTATTACCTCATAGCCTCTCCACCTATTACCCCATAGTCCCCCCACCTCCACTTATATCTCCTCTTCAACTATCCCCACCTATCCCCTCATGTGGAGTTTGTACAGAGGTGGTCACAGAGTGGGAAGTGCTGGAAAAACTAGAATTGTAAGATGTTTGTGTGGTAAATTTTGCAGGGACGAGTCGTGGCCGGGAGAAGTCATGATGGTGATCTGGACGTAATGGAGAAGAAAAGGAAAAAGAAAATTTCAGTCAAAGAAGATGTCCTCCAGTGAGTTCCCCAAGATGAACTCCACTGTAATCACTTAAATCTCTGCAGAGATCATGTCAATTGGAAATCTGCCACTATATGAAGACTGGTAATGGAGTTTAATATATAGTCTGCAAGAGCCTGTGCAACTCAGGTAACTTACCACTAATATGTCACCTGGTATGAGAGAAATTTCAGTCTGCAGAGGGCCTGTGTAAACTGATATGGAGTCACTGTAGGAGGTATTATTGTCACGCACATAGTAGGTGCAGAGGGCCCCACTTCCCACCATCCCACTGATCCCCTGCCTACCTATGGCGTACTGCCCTAGGCGGCAGACCCCAACTGGGCGACAACCCTATGCTAGAGGTGCAAGGGATGTCCAGGTGAAAAGCAGGTCAACAGTCGGGTCACTAACGGTCAGGGAACGCCAAACCCAAAACAGGAGCCAGAAGAAAATGGATAACAAGTCAAAGGTCAAAACACTATCGGTTAACGAGGTACAAAAAAGGACAAAAAACGTGGTCAAAAACAAGCCAATGTCACAACACTAGGGAGAACTAGCAATAAGAATAATGCAGGAACAACACAGGTGGAACCCTTTTCAGCTGGCAAGCTCTGAGAGGGTTTGTAAACCAGCTATAAAAGGTTTTCCTAGACACCGCCCCCGCAAGCTGATTGGTGCGGCGTCCTTGGCCCTCTGATTGGCCTGAATGACACACCCTAGTTGGAAGAGGCTGCAGAGCAGGCACTCCTGAGCTTCAAAGCAACCTCTCTCCCCAGGCATGGTCTAGAGCAAAGGGTTTAAAACCCTTACCGGACCACACCGGGCGTTGCAGCATACAAACAGAAGACGTGATTGCCTGCCAGGACTATTAACAAATTGATACAGTCAGCAGAGACTCTAACTGGTTCCACAGTAAAGATTGAAATATTAGTTTAATGTAAATGATTTAGGGTTCAGACAATAGTTAAGTAGGAATCTCCAGCTCTCCTGTATACTGAATAAACTATTCCAATGATCCCAGAAAATCTAGGTGATTCTAACCCTCAATTTAGTGCTTTCTTCCAGTGAGATTGTTACAACAGTAGAGTGGTAAAGGGAATGACCTCTTGTGGAGAGAATGGGGCATGATACAAAGAGGCAATAGCCCATGAAAATTTTTGGGAATGGCATACGTGTGCCTTAGCTGCAAATCTACTTAATAGCCTCTTTCCAAAAGTTGGGAAGTATGCCATTAGGCCATTGCTCTTTCATTTAAAGTACATTTTATCTCCTCTCCTTCCAATCACAAGGTTCCTGTGTCTTTGTAATGGGCACCTCCCCTTCTCATTGGGTAATCATTGGTACATATTTATAGCAATTCTGAGCAACTTTGGGTATTGATTCCCCATTTTTTACTTTTTCTAACCTCTCTACCTGTCCACTACCTGATGTGACCTGTCGCTTGTCGCCTCCTCTGGTACTGGAGATGGACGTCAGCTGCTTGCATGGGCTATAAGGTTTTGGGTAGCGACCTGGGAACCAGGGAACCAGATGTCTGTAAAAGATTAAAGGGTGAAGACACATGGCTCCTTAGACTTCACTTTTTGGTATGGTTTTTACTAAAGCCTGCAATCGACTCAATGGATCCACCTCCCATTTCCAGAAAATTGTTGCAAAACGGAAACAAACAAGGTTATATCTTTCACAAAATGAAATACTATTGTAAGTTGAAAGTAGTAGTGCTTGGGTACATCAATTAGCTGGCTATACAAATATTGTCTTTCGCTCTCTTGAGGACCTGCCAGAATCATGTGTATTACATAGATTTCTCCCTGTTAACGAGGGATATGATCACACATCAGCACTAAAAATGCAACACACAAGCATCCTGGTATCTGCATCTAAAATCCGCAGCATTCAAAACAGAGTTTAGACATGGGCTGTAAAATGTTGTGAAAGATTTAGCTTTTTTTCTTGGCTTGGATTAACTCTATTTCAGTGGGGCTAATCTGTATTCCTACTGTCCAACACAGAATTTCAGCAGATTCTGCATCCAAGAAGGAGATCCCATTTAAATCAATGGAATTTGGACACCAAATCTGATGTGTGACATACCCCTTAATTCTCCTAGTGTGGTGCTATAGAGAAATTGAAGGTTTGTCATCAGATTACAGTTGATTACAAAGTGTCCCAGCAAGTTTATTCTGAGTGGACAGCTCTGACAAAAATGGATGGTGAGGATAATGTTTAATAATAGCAGCCTGCACCATGTAACACAATCTATTACATAACTAAAATTGTAATTTAGACCTTGAACTGATGAATTGACCGTGATATAAAGGGATTTATCGCATCCATAGATCGGCAGATTCATACTGCTCTCAGCTTCTCAAACAACGCAGAATGCAGGGCGTTATCACTTCCCGTCCCAGACGGGTGACATCATCCCCCGTCCACTATTCCTGCTGTCTCCCGAGACCTGCCCCCCCCCCCCCCCCGTCTCTCTGAGTCCAATTTCACAGTGTCTCTCCCTATCAGTCTTATTTTGTAAGACATATACATACCACAGGCTGCATTCAATCAAGACGAAACAAATCTCTCCTCTCACAGCTGGAGATGTGTTAAAAGTTGTGTGTTTTTCAGCTCTAAAGAAGGGACAGATCCCCTTCCCAAGCAGGAAATTAGGGACCCTGACAAAACCTGTTATGTTTTTCCCCCCCTTTTTTTAAAACCCGCTTGGGAGTCTGTTTTTTTGCTGGGTGTGGAGGAAAAATGCTACGGGCCCCCAACTCTAGTTTAGGCAGGGGATCGCCCCAAATTGTGCTGTTTTTCCTGATTTGTAACCCTTCAGTTTAATTCTGTTTCTTCTGGCTGTGTAAAGTGAAAAATTTTGGCCCCGGGCCCTATGAGAGACCCCGGGAAAGCTCGAACCATGAAATAAGACCAGGGCTGTACAGAATGTAAATGAGCTTTTTCAGCTAGTAAAAAAGCAAGGGGGGGGGGGATTTCCCAGGAAACCAAAAGCACTGGATTCAGTGGGGGAAAAAAAACACAAGAAAAAGGAAATACTAGAAACAAAACAGCTTTGGGTAATGACATCTAATTGCAAATTTTCTTGTTTTTACTGCCCCCTTTTTTCCCGAAGACCATTTTAAAAAAAATGGGTAAAAACCCCCCTTTACCATTTTTTAAATACAGCCATTAACAGTTAATATGATAAGTACAAACTAGTAAGGATTCAGCTCCCTTTATTAAAAAAGGGGGCACCTGGTCAATTTCCCGTGATTGCCTTCTCCTAACTTTGCTGGTAATTCGTCCTCCATGCAGGACATGAATCAAAACGAAAAGAAACAAAAGCGATGTCCATCTCGAGGTAAATACAATGGAGGAGTTCTTGATTTCAATATGATCCGGTGCAGAGGGTTATAATAAAAAGACGTGGCGTGCAAGCCAAACGCGTTTCATGAGCAATTCCATCTCCCTTGTTCACGGCAATGCAGGTAACACTCATATGAACAGATTAAATAGGAGAACTGATCATCATGCAAACGATACCGTCATTTCCCTCAATACACATAGGTTCATACACTGCTTGAAATAAAAAACTTCTAAAAATTATTTAATATCTTAGCTTAACCCACTCTTCATCTATAAACAGCTATGTTACTGATATGAAAAGCAGGTAATAGAGGGGTTGATAGGTGTTATATGTGTTAGTGGATATAGTGCTGAGGTTACGTTACGGAATATTAACCCCCGCTGGTATTCTGGTAGCAGCTCCAGAATCCATGAAGCTTCTCGCAATCTGACCTTCGTTGCCAGTCTCCACCTCTTTCTGGGCATTCTGATTTCTTTCTATGGCCAAATAAAGGATAACTGCTTACATCACCAGCATGTTCTTCTGTGAAATGCTTGCTGCCCCTGAATATTACTGTGCCTTTATTGATGTTGTTAAAGATGCGCCGCTATCTAGTTTTTTTCAATTTCTAGTGCTGCATCCTATAAATAAAATTATCACATGTTCGTACATTGGAATACCATAGACGATGTGGTCCGAGTCACAATTAAGTGAATTTCTGTATATTATATTCGTTTTGTGATGTCCTTGATGTATTCCTTGAAGGTTTTTTGTTTTGTGTGCATATTTGGCACATATTGCAGCTGCGTCCTCCCGCATGGGAGAAGCTTTTTTGCGAAAGCCAAATTTTTTAATTCTTTTGGCTTTTAAAAATTACTCTTGATAATTCTTACCTAGGTGATATTTCTTTATAGGTACAGAACCATCTGACCCTCCTCTAAAAATTTTTAGCCACTACATTGTACCTGTCTAAGTTATTGTTGATGTAATTGTAGAATAATATTTTTATTTTCAAAGTCTAGATATATATGGAGTAGAAAAGAGCACTAGATTTTTGTTTTTGTTTTTGTTTTTTGACTGATTCTTACTTTCCTCCCAACATTAGTTAATAAGATACTCATGTTGGTTTTTATTATCCTTTATTTTTCCAAGTGCTCTATTTATTTGTGTTTTATTATACCCCTATCTTTTAATCTATTTATGATTAAATTTTTTCTATTCGAAATCAATCATCATTGGTGCATCCCTTCTCTCGCCCGTATGAATTCACGCCAGGGGATGGCAATTAGGTTGGTGTTTTGAATGGTGCTTTCATGCCCACAAAATTGCATTCCCCACTGGTGTGTTTAGATATAAAGAGGTATATACCCTTTCAGAGTGTGGTATCCCTCTTAACGAGGACATCCACAAATGGAATATTATTCTTTGTCCCATACTGCGTGAATCTCAGGTATTTCAGAGCATTAGAATTAACATATTCATAAACTCCGGGAAGGACCGCCACATCGTGACCCCCAAACATTCAAGAGGTCAATCGATTAGCGCCCATACAGAGCATACAGTTTACCAAAATGTGGTATACCAATGTCAAAAATTGCCTGTTGTTCCCCCCACCCATGTAGAGGTATCGCGATGGATGAGGGGAAGACGAAGCCCCCATGGGTACTCCCATGCATTGCAAATAGTAATTGCCAGCAAATTTCAATAATCTGTGGTTCAAGAGTGAAATCCACACCTCCAAAAGGAATAATTTAATGATCCCTCATCGTATTGGCTGTTATTTATAAGATGAATTGTAGGGCTGGCAACACCTGTTCCTGAGGTATATTTGAGTAAAGACCAACTACATCTAAACTCAGCATTGTGTAAGTTGGTGCGTGACCATGTGATAGCCTTGAAATGTCCTGCAGTACCATTTTGCTTGTCTTTTATAATATCCAGGGGATGTTTTGTACTAACGGCTGTAGATAACTATCAACAAAAGTGCTTATTTTCTCTGTATAATTATTCCGACCAAGATAAATCGTCCTTAATCCTGGAGGGAATTCTTTTTGTGTATCTTGGGATACCATAGAAAATAGGGTTTAGTGGTTCGCTTTAATTCCAAATAATCTTTTTTATTTTCTCTAACTATGGCCCCGTAGAATGTATGCCCTCCTCTAAAAGTTTAAGAACATTTTTTTTGGAATGCACTACTGGGTGTTACTTTTTAATTTCCGGTAGGTATTTGTGTCGTTCAAGATAATCATACATAATTGTTTATACAAGACAGAATCCATTTATACGGTTTTGCCCCTCCCTTATCCGCAATTCTTTATTATCCAGTTATCATTTTTCCTTTAGTTCTTTTAATATGCTTTTTTTCTTTATAAACGGATGTTATATTCTTCTTTTAATTACATAAATTAAACAAAAATATTTTCATTTATTATTTTCTTAGAATCTCGCTCCCATGAGTTTGGCCTGGAAAGCATCCATAGGCCACTGAGCAGATTTTAGCGGATAAATGAGGTTCCAATGTTAATTTTACATCATGATCACAAATATTTGTTCGTTTTTCATTGTCTTCCAGATTATTCAGGGTAAAAAGGGCTAGATGTGTATTGAACATCATTATCACGTATTCATTATTCAGCTATATCTTAGTATATTGTTAGGTCTTTTCTAATTCTTTTAATCTCGGGATCTTCTAGATGTTCTTCAAAATAATTTTTTTACTGTCAGCGTCCTTAATAGATTTATTAATGTCCAGCATGAATTTCCAAATAATTTTAAATCCCTGATTGCTTTTTTTAAAACTGAAATTTGTGCTTCTGTAGAATTGCTGGTGTTAAGCATACGTAACAATTATTTCATTATTTCAGATCAGTTATATTTCTCCTTTCCTACTTTTTTTCTCCTCGACCTTTTTGTTTTTGTTTTTGGGTGGGTCCACACCCGTTTTTTGCAGAGATGTTAATGTGTTCATTCCGTCTCCCTTTCCTTTGTTGCTTCCAGGTAAGAGATCTTTCATTGATTTTTGTCTGAATCAGATGTAGCGGCTTCTGTATGTTCCAAATCGGAAAAACTGTAACTTCCTTTTTTTCTTGAATATCGTCCTTGAGGATCGAAATATAGACCTAGAATGTCTTTGATATGGATCTCTGCTCCATGTATAAACTTTATTGTTTGTGTAGTCCTCCATGTCACTTTTATATGAGTTTATTGTTTCCATGATGATGTTTCAATTTTATTGATATTACTTTTATATTGTTCTGAAGTTTTCTAAATCAGGATCCTCTTATAGATAGTTATTTGTGTCTCCATTATTTTGATTTGCTCTGTATTTCCCGTTATTTTATCG
Organism: Phyllomedusa bahiana; assembly: GCA_025379985.1. Lineage (NCBI taxonomy): Eukaryota > Metazoa > Chordata > Amphibia > Anura > Hylidae > Phyllomedusa > Phyllomedusa bahiana. The sequence continues at coordinate 117,036 of JAODAL010007651.1, forward strand.
TTTTTTCATATTCATCATTAATTTGTATGAGAATAATAGAGCAATCCTTTTAATCTGATTCCATTTTTCCAAGAAAACCAGTGTGTAAACAAAATGTTTGGACTTTTTTGATACGCAGTTTCCTCTTTGGATAATATTTTTTCCCAAATAAGTGTTTAAGCGTATTAAACGGTCCCACCAATATTTTGAGTTCTAGGAATTGATTTTTTCAAGATCCTTAATTAATGTTCTTAGATTACTACTTTCTTTATCTATCGAATTCTTTTGGAACCAAAGACTTTAGCTAGCTTGTTTATTCACGATCCATATTGACTGTTAAAACGTGTTAGCATACAAGTTATATAAAATGGGTGAATATATTTCCTAAACTCATAACTTGTGATACATTGAATACCCACTGCACTATATCTGACTTGGATACGGACCGCCTATATGTCCTGTGCCATATAACTGCTGGTGTAGCTTGAAAGACTTTTTTAACATACAGCCAGTGAGACAGATTAATATGATAAGTACGTTCTTCTGGTTTTATGTGTAAATCATGGATGTTTTTAAAGTAACTTACCTTGAGGCAGTCTAATTTTAAATCCCAACAGTTTAATTTAAAATCTCTCTCTCTCTCTGTGTAGTGTGTTGTGTAGTATATATATAAATATATAAATATATATATATATATATAAATATATATATATATATAAAATATAGAGTATAAATAAATATATAAAATATATATATATACTAATCATATGATATATTATTTATCTGACCATGATTTCAGGAAAATAATGAGTTTCTAGTACATTCAGTAGGGGCTTGCTTGTTCAAGGTCATTGTACTCTCTTCCTTATCTATTTTTCACCAGGCATTAAATTATCTTTCCCTTTCAAAAATATCTTAGACAATTCCTAGTACAGAATAATAATTTTGAATTGTTTTCCATTTTCCAAGGTAAAATACTTGACTTGTCCATGATAAATAATTTGTCAGGCTCAAATCTTATTTCATTGTTTTTGCTTCAAAGACAAAAGGCTTTTAAGAACGACTAATTTATGACATGTTAATGACATGTAAATCAGACATACCATAGTGATCTGGCAGCTTGGAATGGACAGTTTCCAATACCCACTTTCAGTAAAATATCTGGCCTGTGCATCCGTACAAAAATATCCACTGTAACAATTAGGAATCATTAAGATCTAACAGTGCTCTTTACAATTTGAAATAACTTTGTAAAAATTATTAAAAATTTAAACCTCAAAAACAAAGACCATGAAAATCAATCTAGGAGTCCCACCTTCTGAATTGCCACTAATTAAGTTTATATAATTTATAAGACTTACCTCATTGACATGTTATAAAAGGTACCCCAGGCCGACGACGGAGTAGGCCAAGGTGAGGCGAGCCGCCTAGGGCGGCCTACCCATCCTACGCCCTAAGGGCTGCCGATCAGGGCCCCGACCCTCGCCGGGCTCCATGCCGCTGCGTGGGCCTGAAGACGCCGCTGTACCCTCTGTGACGCTTCTTGCGAGCAGAGAGCAAGCTCATCCCCAGCCCCGCAGACAGTTGTCGAGCCCCGCTACCCCGGAGGATCGCTGGATCCTCCGGTGACTGTAGCCGACACAGCGGCCGGCGGGTCCTCATAGCGCTGAGGACCCCCGCGCCCCGAGCCGCCTCACCTCAGCGTCGCAAATTGACCTGAAGTCATCGCGACAGCTGCCTCTCCTCGGGCGCACAGCGCGACATAGGCTGGTGGCGCCAGTGGACTGCCGGAGGAGCGCGCGGGCATGAAGAGGACGAAGAGGAGCGCGGCGGGCCCGGGAATAGGGTAATATTAAATGTTTGTTGTTTTTAGTGAGCCTGCCGTGGCCCTCCATACGGGGATACGCCCGCCTGCGGCCCCTATAATGCCCGCCTGCGGCCCCTAAATCCCGCCTGCGGCACCCCATAAAGCCCTGCCTGCGGCCCATATCAATGCCTGCCTGTGGCCCCCATACGCCCGCACTGCGGCCCCCTATAATGCCGCCGCGCCCCATATAATGCCTGCCTTGCGCCCCAAAATGCCTACCTGCGGCCTCCCTATATACTGCCTGTTCCCCCTATATCCTGCACTGCGGCCGCCCAAAATGCCTGCCTGCGGCCCCCTATAATGCCTGCCGGTGCCCCCATAATGCCTGGCCTTGTGTGCCCCCCCCTATATCCTGCCTGCGGAGCCCCCCATAATGCCTGCCTGCGCCCCCAATAATGCCTGCCTTAGGCCCCCATAATGCCTGCCTGTGGCCCCCTAATAAAGCCTGCCTGCGGCCCCCAAAAATAAACCTGGCCTGCAGCCCCCCTATAATCCTGCCTCGGTCCCATAATGCCTGCCTTGGCCTCCCTATATTCCTGCCTGCTGCTCCCATACGCTCAGCCTGGTGCCCCCTCTATCTCCTGCAGTGACCCCATAATTGGCTCTGCCTGTGTGCCCCCTAAATCCTGTCCAGCGGCCCCCAAAATCCTGCCTGCGGCGCCCCCAAATTGCCTGCCTGAGGGCCCCCAATAATCCTGCTGTGGCCCCCAACTATTGCCTGCCTGCGGCCCCCTATAATGCCTCCTGCGCCACCAATAATGCCTACCTGTGGCCACACCCTATATTCTGCCTGTGGCCCCCATACGCCTGCCTGTGGCCCCCAAATCCTGCTGCGGCCCCCTTATAAACCTGCCCTGCGCGGCCCCCTAAATGCCTGCCTGGAGCCCCTATAAGCCTGCCTGAGCCCCCATATACGCCTGTCTGTGGATTCCCCATACGCCTTGCCTTGGGGCCCCCCATACCGCCTGCCTGAGCCCCCCATACGCCTGCCGTGGCCCCAATCGCCAGCCCAGTGGCGCCCCATAACCGCCTGCCTAAGTCCCCCATACGCCGGCCTGAGGTCCCATACGCTGCCTGTGCCCAATAACGCCAGCCTGAAGCCCCTGTATCGGCTGCCTGTGGCCCCTATAATGCCTTGCATGTTGCCCCATAAGCGCCTGCCTGGTGCCCCCTAACGCCTGCCCTTAGCCCCCATATAAGCGCTGCCCTGTGGGCCCCGCCATAGACGCCTGCCCTTGTCACCATACGCCTGCATTGTCCTCCATAAACGACTGCCTGTGGCCCCCAAACCCATCCCTGTGCCCCATATGCCTGCCGTGTCCCCTAAACCCTTGCCTGTGGCCCCATAACGCCTGCCTGTGGCCCCATAACGCCTGCTGTAGCCCCCATACGCATCCTGAACCCCATAGCGATATATTTGCCTGAGCCCGCTAGCTATAATACCTTGCCGGTGGCCCCTATATTTATATACCTACAACCTGTCTAAGGGACAATAATCTAGATACCCTGCCTGACTTAGAGGGCATTCTATAACCTGTCCTGACTAAGGGGACTTATATTACCGAATAATTAAGGATTAACTGGAAATGTGAGAACTAAAGATATTTGTGTCCAAATCCTCAGGGACGAAGTCTTTGGGCCGCCGGGAGCAATTGGCATGATGGTCGGTGGAACCGATGGAGAAGAAAAGGGAAAGGTGAGACGACGCTGACAGAACAGACGTCTCCTGTAGTCACTAAATGTAACTGCCGTGTAATCACGTATATGACTCGCAGAGCCTACATACAACTATATCCTACCACTATATGTCACTGTATGGCGGTGGTATATATAATCAGAGCCTGTGTACAGCTGGTAGTCACATGTGGGGGTTGCGTTCGGTCAGGGTCTGGCAGAATTATTTGAGCCTTAAGTAGTAATAGTTTGGGGTCTTGGTTTTGTAGGATTGTTTTTTAGTCACAATCATTCATCTGGTATGTTTGCTCCATGTATCGGTGGATTATTGAGTGACTGTTCTTTAGGTATATTGCACTGTCATATGGAGGGGAGCGATTTTGAAAATGCAAATTTGTCAGGGCTTATTTTCATTGTGCAGTGACTGCTGAGGAGATGGACGGGAGCTATGTGGAATGTGCAGAAAATTAGTGACAGGACCTGGCGCAGGGGTGAAAGGAATTAGTGTGTGTGTGGGGGGGGTATTTTTTGAGAGAGAGGGGGGGGGCGCCATTGGCTGTACTCGCCTAGGGCACCAAAATGCCTTGTCCCGGCCCTGAAAGTACCCAACCACTAAGGGGTACGTCTGATCCCCTTCATTACATAATATGAATATGTATTCTAATTCTGTTTCAAAATACATTTTAGTTCAGCTTGACTTGGTGTCTTTAAGCCTCTTCTAGGCAATTTATATCACTGAATTACAATAGAAATATATGCTTTGTCGTTTTGGCTGTTTTTTGAGACTTTTCAATAGATTATGTACTTATAATGTGGACATAATAATCATTCACAGGAATGTAAAAGATTTTACTATGCAATGAATATAACATCTGAATAGGCAGATGCCAGACCTGCATCTGTATTCTGCACACAAGGTATAGCAAAGCTTGTATCTCATGATAATTATACTAAACAACAGTGCTTTAATATGCAAATACATTATTAAAATTGCAGGAGAGAAGAAACAGAAATATGGTATTTTTTACAAAAGCTGCTCAATAATATGTCCAGAAATCAGTTTAATTCACCTCAAAGCCACCTTAGTTTTCCAAATAAATAAACCTTTGGGATAGGCATCTGCCATTGAATTTAAATGTCTGACCATTTGTTTAAACCAGGGATAAACAGCACCAAATGTTTCTGGATGCCGCTTACCTCCTTTTCCCCAGCGGTGAAATAATGTTTGAGCTGAATGTTATGTTATGTGGGAATATGGGGTAATAACTGTTGGGATAGGGCCAAACATCTCAAAAAATTTTTTTGGCCAGTTTAAAGTGACTAAATCCTTTTAGCACTCATATAAGGTTTTAGCATTCCTCCACTCATACTTCGCTTTTACAGTTGCATACATAATCAATTAACTCCTAATATAAAAAATCTTATCCTGTTCAGTGTACTAAGCAATTGTGCCATACATTAGCTTAATTTAAAAGTCCTTATAAAAAATAAATAAAGATAAAAATAAAAAAAAAAATACAAGCACCTGGTTTAAATAAAAAAAAAACCTATGTTCACCTCCCTCCACTCTTCTGTTCCAGCATTGTGTCTCTTTAGTCTTCTGCTTACCTTCCCTTCTCTTCTGAATGAGCCGCTGGTTAGCTCTGATTTGCCTTGGCTTTCATCACCATTCAGAACTGTTCACTTAAGAACGTTAATGTAAGGGAACAGCATGTGACCGCTATAGCCAATTAGCAGCTGCAGCAGTGATGTCCTGTTCCGAAGAACATAAGCTAAAGACTAGAGAGAACCAGTGCTGGAAAGGGATGGAGGGAAAATAGTAAAAGTTTTCTTTTTTTTTTATGGGGTAGCGGGAGCTTAGAATTTATTTTTTATAGGAACCGGACAACCCTTTTAAGGTGTGGATTCATTTGGTGGGAACAACATAGCCCAAGGTCACTTTCACGTGCCAGTTCTTTGGTTAGTATTTTACATTGGTAGTTAACGTATTTTTCAGACTATAAGACGCACTTTTTTCCCCAAAAATTTTGGGGGAAAACAGGGGTGCGTCTTATGTTGCGGCACTCCAGTCTCCTGACGGCTCAAGATTGTTAAGTACGGGTGGCGAGTGTTGGGTTCAGGGCCCCAGTGCAGTCGGGTGCTTTTTGGGGGCCCCGGGGGGCCCCCAGTGGGGTCAGCGGCGGCCCTGCTAGCAGCAGGGTGGAGCCCGCCCCTCCCTCTTTAAAAACCCCCACCTCCTGCTAATAGGACAGTGCTTACAAACCCGTTTACCCCCTACAGTTACTGCAGGGGGCGATCGGTTGCCATGGCGCTGAACCTACCTCAGGGGGTAATATAATGAAAGACACCTATGTACAGCAGTACAATAATCGCTATACATAGGACAAGGAAGTGTGCCCCCATGCGTCCCCAGAGAAATGGAAATTAAAGTAAAAAAAAAAGAATTAAAAAAGTTTAAATCATTCCTCTTTTGTCATTTTACAAATAATAAAATAAAAAGTTGCATATAATTGGTATTGCCATGTCCGTAAAAGTAAAACAAAAAAAAAATATAACATCAAATTTTCCCCTACAAGAAACTTAGAAGAAAAAAATTCCAACCCAAAAATTGTAGGCTTTTTGGGCATTTAAAACCCCCTTTCCCCCCCGGAGCCCGTTTTGGCCTCTCTGACAAGCCCTATTTTTGAAATTGTAGTGTCCTTTATGTGAGAATAACTTTTTTGACACTTTAACCTATCCATTATTAGAGATTGTTTCTCTGACACATTGTGCTTTAAGATATAAGAAATTTTGGTCAAAAAAATTTTTGTTTATTTGTGAAAAATATCAAAAAAAACGTGAAAAATTTTAAAAATTTTCCCAATTTAAACTTTAAAAATTTCTGCATGTAAGACGATATTATTCCACCAAATGTTTTTAAAA